>JAJAGP010000541.1:133621-194331 GCA_025084515.1 Ancistrus triradiatus
ATAATTACTGCACACTTTCTGTAAAACCTATAAACTTCATTTCACTTCTCAAATATAACTGTGTTCATCTGCTATATGATATATTTACCTGAAATTGCTGAGCTGGACAACCAATGATTTATAAAGAAAAATCATGAAAATTATCAGGGGTGCCAAAACGTTTTCATACGACTGTATGTAGATCAAGCTGGCATGGCACTTGAAGTGTTAAGCAATGTACAAACTTTTCCATTTCACGCCTCTGCTTTGGCACAGAATTCCAACACCTAAATGTATCCGTGCAAAACACAGACTGTAACATAACGTAGTTCTTATTAGTATACCTGTCATAATTGTTAAGACCTCGGTTGTTACAGCGAATAGACTTTGATCGGCTGGTTGTTAAATATTGCTGACCTTCATTGTGACAGCTTGGCTAATGTCTTAGCAAAACTCGTAGGATTTCAGAAAGAAAAATGTACCTCAAATACATGGCAGTCTTGTGCTGTTTTAATGCTCAAAAGTTATGGTATCGCTTCATACCCTTGTACACTTGGGTAAAGTCGGAATTGTTATTGTCTTCGTCTTTGGTGCTGTCATTATTAATTTCTTTTTTTCCTAATTTTCTTAATCTCACCCTCTTTAGACAGTAAAGGGAAGGAGACAGCTGCTATGAAGGCGGACCTGCTACGAGCTCGGAATATGAAGCGCTATATTAACCAGCTCACAGTGGCAAAGAAGCAGTGTGAGAAGAGGATTCGGTCGCTGGGTGGTCCAAACTATGAGCAGCAGGAAGATGGGAACCAAGATGAAGGAGATGGACCTCAGGGCCAAAAGGTTAGGAGAACTGTATTGAATGTTGAGGTACTTTCATGCAATATGAAACAGAAACCTCATGATTTGAACAGAACATAGAGACTGAACCTGGCCCTGCCCATCTCTCTGGAGAACATTAATGGTCCAGACAGATAGCAATACATAATTAGCAGTATCATACAGGAATAGCACTTGGTTTTCAAGTGATAATTTGCAGTTTTAGTACATCTTTCACACAAGAGGTGTGTTGACGAAATCACAAGGTCAAGATTAATTTTCCTTAGAAAAGGCTCTTTTTTGTAGATCTACTCATTGACAAAAAAATAAAGCACCCAGATAGAAATGTCAGATTGCTGCAAAACTCAGCATGCAGTTATGTCCCAGGCAGATATGTAAATGATTACAGGTGAGGTCTGCTTAGACACTGGGTCTTGCCACAATAGGGTGTAAAAGTGCTTCCCCCACTGCCCTGTAAAAAGCCTCTCAGAAGCTACTTTTGGGTAGTTTACCTCTTGGTGAGAGATATACCTCTATGATGCACTATTGCCCAGTTGACAGACTTTGAGAGGGGTCGCATCATTGGACTAAAAGAAGCAGAATGGCCGTTTCTGACAAATTGTCTGCCATCTAGGCCGTTCTGACCTAGCTGTTAGGAGGTTTTGGGAGTGGTTCTGTGAGGGCACGTACACACAGCAAACAGGCTATGGATGGCCAGGCAGACCACCAGTAGAGAGGATTGTTTGATCAACCGACAAGAACGAAGAACAGCTCCCACAGTTTCATTGTCCACCATCCAGACACAGGTGGCACCTTCACTACACACCCGTCGCTGCCCAGACCATTTCCAAGTGCTTAGCAGAAGGAAATTTGTTGGCACCCATTATGTGTTCCGTCATTGACAACCAGCCACCATCACCTTTGTTTGCAGTTGTGTCATGAAAGAGAAACCTGGACTGCTATGGACTGTACCTGTATCTTCTTTAGCGACAAATCCAAGTTCTGTTTGGGATCGAACTACGGTCGGGTTCGAGTATGGTGGGCTCGTGGTGAGCGCTTCAACACTGCCCGAAATGCTGGTGTAATGATCTGGGGAGCCATCGCATATGATAGTTGGTCACCTTTAGTAGGGATACGAGGGACACTAACAGATCAGCAATATGTGTAGGACATCCTGCGGCCACATATGTTGCCTCTCATGGCAGGGCTTCCAGCTGGCATTTTTCAGCAGGATAATTCTACACACAGCAAGAGTTTCCTAGGAATGTCTCCGCCAGATTGCAACAATTCCTTGGCCTGCCTGGCTGCCAGATTTGTCACTAATTGAGCATTTATGAGACCAGCTGGGACACCAGCTTCAGCAAACTGAGTGTGGAGGATCTACAGGCCCAAAAATCATCACAGAAATTACTCTTAAGCTTTTTAGAACCAATGGGAACTATTAACAAACTTGCCCTATTTCTACCAGTCTGATCTGTATCCTTCAATTAACTTACCACCACTGTTAGTCTGAAAGTTACTTTCTTATATTGCTTCTGAGATTTGGATGTTCCCACATCTCCATTTTAAAATAAAGTAGGCAAATGCATCAAAGTCAAATCTATGTGCACCTTATTAGTGAAGCAACAGTCCTTCAGCAGTGCTTTCACAGGCAAGTGCACAACATGCATGGAGAGGTCAGGGTAATATGGCAGAGACTGTAAACCTAAACAGGCAAAAACCCATATAAACCCATATTAAAATAAAGAAGATTGTATGTATGTACCCAAACTGGAAGGACATAAACTTCATTCGGTGTTTCCCTTTAGCTAAGCCGCCTCAGTGTTTCCAGATAATGGATGCTAATAAATTGCCATAAATTGCTGGTCTTGCTGTATGTTGTTTTACAGAATAATTCCCCATATTCCTCTCCAGATTCTACAGTTTGAAGAAATCATGTCTAATGCACTATTCCGGGAGCATTTTCGTGTCTATATGGAGCGAGTGGATAAAAGAGCCCTCATCAGTTTCTGGGAGCTGGTGGAGATGTTGAAGAGTGCTCACAAGGTGAGGCACATGCCTGTACTGTTTTAAGTTGGGCTTCTATCTGTGTAGTTATTCAGAAAATGAGGAGAACTCCTGTTTGTGTCTTTTTTGAGATGCAGCTACTCATTTAACTAGATTTTATATCTGAATGTCAATTCAGATTTACCAAGAAAATAGCTTTCTTCCAAAGCCTGATGTTGTATCATGTAAGGATCACATGCAGTGATCACAAGTTGACCTGAGCAGCTATGCTAAATGTCCTGAAGTTGTTTTAAACTGGAGCTTCTATTAGACATGTGCTCTAGGGAAATGTGCTGAACAATTATTGTAGAAGTCTATCTACAGGCTAGGATTAAAATAAGTGTCTCTTGACTCATTTGTTGATTTAAAATCATCTGACTACATGCTTAAGCAAGTGAATAATGTAATTTTGTAGAAGAGCCTCACTAGACCATATGAACATATAGAGAGGAGCTCAGTAAAAAGATGCTAAGTTCTTGCATTTGAGTGCAAGTTTTATGAATCATTGAATAAAAAAACAACAACACTGTATTTCTGTTGTGAGGTAGGATGAAATGAGCATTGTGGTTTGCAGCAGCATTGCTATCTCTTGAACATCTTGCAGTCACTGGAGGAACAATACATTCTAAACTGTGCCAAGGATGTAGACAGGTCCATTACTTATAGTTTAACATTACTTTGACTATCCAACAAGACAGTGACTCAAAACACACATTTACAAATGCAACATTTAGAAGACGGTCTTTTCCAGAGAAACTGATATAATGGTAAAGTACAGTCTGCACAGTTTCTCAAGGGTTTAACAAAGGCAGCTTGGCAGTGCTTGCTCTTGATCCCTCAACCTTAAATTCTGTGCCACCACGGTCCCAGTCCCATTTACATACCACACAAGTAAATCAACAACAGAACAGAGCACAGTGGTGTTGGTGAGCTCCTTACAATACATTACCTATAGTGTATAATTGGCAACCTTACTGCCAGTAAAAATGCATATGGGGTGCGTGTGTTGGGTGTGTGTATACCATGTCTGTATTACATTATGGGGACCAAATGTCTCTATGAGGGCATTTTTGACACTGTGGGGACATTTTGCTGATCCCCACAAGGACAGTGGTAGCCTGGTGGTTAAGGTACTGCACTACAGACCAGAAGGTCAAGGGTTCAAATCTCACCTCTACCACTTTTGGTTTTCTGAGCAAGACCCTTAACCCACAATTGCTTGCATTGTAAGATTGTATTGTAAGTCGCATTGCATTGTAAGTCACTCTGGATAAGGGCATCTGTTAAATGACTAAATGTAAAACTGCTTCTTTACAGACACTGCAACTTTCTTTTGAAAAACCAAAAGACTCAAAAGATTTGATTTCGGTTACTGAGGTTAAGATAAGGTTTAGGGGTAGGTGTAGGCATAGAATTAATTAGCTCTAGTGAGCATTATGTCAATGAAAAGTCCCCATAAATTTAGGATTACCAAGATTGTATGTATGCGTATATGTGCGCATGTTTGTTTGTGTGTGTACGTGTACGTGTGTACCTTGTCTTCCAATAATTGTGAGGACAAACTGTACTCGCAATGTTAGGAAAACCTGGCAATTTTTACTTTTTTCATTGCTTCTTTAACTACATTTACCATTACTTGAAAAAAAAACAAAAGAGCCGGAAGGTAACCTCAGTGCTTTAGGTTACTGAGGTAAAGGTATAGGTGTAGCATTAATTATCTACAGTAAACATTATGTCAATAGAAAGTGTGTGCATGTGCGTGTCTCTACATCTATATTTATCTATCATCCCTTTTTGAGTCTTGGTCCTCCCAAGGTTTCTTCCTCATAATGGTTAGGGAGTTTTTCCTTGCCACTGTCGCCCTAGGCTTTCTCAATTTGGGATTGGAAATAGATATTAGAACCTAATCTAAAATTGTAAACTTGCTTTGAGACAATGCTTCATTGTTAAAAAGT
Organism: Ancistrus triradiatus; assembly: GCA_025084515.1. Taxonomy (NCBI): domain Eukaryota; kingdom Metazoa; phylum Chordata; class Actinopteri; order Siluriformes; family Loricariidae; genus Ancistrus; species Ancistrus triradiatus. Next base: position 138,415 of record JAJAGP010000541.1, read on the forward strand.
GCTATATACATAAATCTGACTTGACTTTTGCACCTCATGCTGCTGGTTAGTTTAGCCCCCTGAACTGGAATTAAGCATGGAAAATCAGTGAGTGGGTGAGAAATCAGATCCATTAAGGCTTTATAGATGAAATGTTGAAAAGACTTTCCTTTAGCACTTTAAACTTAACAGTACTTTTAAATTGTTTTTGGCTACTGTCTTCTATATCCCCCTAGAACGAGGTGCCCCAGCTGGTAGGTGAGATCTACCAGAACTTCTTTGTGGAGAGTCGGGAGATCCCAGTCGAGAAAGCTTTGTATAAGGAGATCCAGCAGACTCTGGTTGGGAACAAGGGCACTGATATCTTCTACAAGATCCAGGGTGATGTCTACGAGACCATGAAGGAGAGATATTACCCATCATTTCTTGTGAGTGACCTGTATGAGCGGCTCATGAAGCGAGAGGAACAGAGAAGCGGCTCGCAGTCCAGCAGCGAGGACAAAGAGGATGGAGTGAGTTCCAACTGCCTGTACACTTATCGTGGTATCTGGATAAATAGAGCGACTTGTAAGAAATGTGTGGTACTTCAGTAAATAACGTAAGATCTGGTTTTAAGATGCATAATTGTGGAAGTTGCATTTCATGACCTGGCCTTCATAAATGCCGGACCTAAATCTAACAGATAACATTAGGTAACCCCATGGACAAATCAGAGTTAACATGTTTACATCAACTTCCTCCATTATCTATAGGGGCTGAAATGACTTCTTTTCTGCTTGCTCAGTGCTTTGTGCCTGAATGACAAAGTCATAAGTCAAAGTCAAAAAGGATTTATTGTCATTCTATATATCATATAATGAAATTACAAAGCTAAAACCCAGAGTGCATACACAACACAGCATAAGACCAACACTTATTACAATACATATAAGAACAACAAATGGACAACACATTAAAGCAATTATTCCAGACCCAGTTATGCTGTTGCACATACCCATGTTGCACATGTAATATTCCCCATACCCAAGTGTACCGTTGCACATTAATTCCACATAATTAATAACATGTCCACAAGTGGTTTATTGCACAAACAAAATAAAGATGATGATGTTAACTATTTAAGGTTCTTGTAGACCAAGGGAAAAAACTATTTCTAAATCTAGAAGTTTGAGCTTTCAGCGACCTGAAGCGCCTACCCAAAGGCATCAAGTCAAACAGTTCAAAAGCAGGGTGAGAAGGATCTCTAAGAATGGAAGAACATCGACCAAGGCAACGTGAAATGGCGATATCAGCCAAGGATGGCAAAGGGCACCCAACAATTTTCTGCGTAGAATTTATAATCCTTTGTAGGTGCTTCTTTTCAGCATCAGTACAACTTGAATACCATACATTAATACAATATGCTAAAAAACTTTCAATGGCAGCTCTATAAAAAGTCACCAAAAGCTTTTGATCCAATTTATGTTTCTTTAAAGCTCTAAGAAAATATAGCTGCTGCTGGGCCTTCTTTATCACAGCCTCTGTATTTGTGGACCAAGAAAGCCTATCCGAAATGTGGACCCCAAGAAATTTAAAAGACGATACACCCTCCACACAGACCCCATCTATAAAAAGAGGGGCATGAGTCGCTCTAAATTTGCCAAAATCTATAATAATTAATAGTTTTGGCTATATTTAATAACAAATTATTATCTAGTCAGAGTTCACATTAAAAAAGCAAGAAATAGTGTGTCTGGAGTTAACAAGATAATCTTTACCCTATATGCCTGCCCATAGTGCTGTTATAGGTAACCAGTCTGTAGCCTTAGTGCCATTAGTGTTATAATATGCAGTGAAATATGAGGACATATGGATTTAATTTTACCCTTCTGCTTGTATGCCACTTTGGTAGTGCTTGAAGAGCTGTGTTATTTAGTGTAGCTTATCTCCACAAACCACTATCTGACCTTGTTTCTACAAGTGTCTGATTTTGAAAAATATGTACAACACAGACAGCAGTGGGTGAAAACTTGCACCATGTTTCTCCTGCTCACTTTCCCCACTGTTGTGGTCAGGTTGTTTTACGTTGTCACTGAGATGCCACAGGCAGCACTTGCAGTGACTGTAGAAAATCCTCATACCACTGTTTTGTATTACAGCCTGAATCAGAACTCGCGAAAGCAAAATATTTTTGACTTTATTTACATGTTTTGTCTTACAACATAGACATGGTTCTGAAAATTAATTTAAAAAAAACTAAAATAACAAGGTTGGAAATGTGGTCAGCCCCCAGATTTAGTCCTTTGTAGAGCCACCTTTTGCTTAAATTACAGCTGTCAATCTGTTTGGATATGTCCCTAGCAGTTTTGCACACCTACAGTGGGACAAAAAGTATTTGGTCAGCCACTGATTGTGCAAGTTCTCCTACTTAGAAAGATGAGAGAGGTCTGTCATTTTCATCATAGGTACACTTCAACTATGAGAGACAAAATGAGAAAAAAAATCCATCGAATCACATTGTAGGATTTTTAAATAATTTAATTGTAAATGATGGTAGAAAATTAGTATTTGGTCAGTAACAAAAGTTCGGCTCAATACTTTGTAACATAACCTTTGTTGGCAATGACAGAGGTCAAACGTTTCCTGTAAGTCTTCACCAGGTTTGCACACACTGTAGCTGGTATTTTGGCCCATTCCTCCATGCAGATCTCCTCTAGAGCAGTGATGTTTTGGGGCTGTCGCTGGGCAACAGGGACTTTCAACTCCCTCCACAAATTTTCTATGGGGTTGAGAGACCTCTCTCATCTTTCTAAGTAGTAGAACTTGCACAATCAGTGGCTGACTAAATACTTTTTTGCCCCACTGTATATTGGGGAATACTTGCCCATTCTTCCTTGCAAAATTGTTCGAGTTCAGGCAAATTTCATGATGACTGGCAATGCACTGCTTTCTTGAAGTCCATCTACAGATTTTACGTCGGATTTACATCAGGACTCTGACATGGCCACTGAAATGCATTCATCTTCCTATCCTTAAGCCACTGTTTTTATGTGTTTAGGGTCGTTTAGTATGTGAGGTGAACCTCCTGCCCATTTTCATGTTTTTCTTAAGAATTTGGATGTACTTGGTAGCCTCCATTTTTCCCTTCAATCCTGACCAGTTGCCCCTTTTCTGCTGAAGGGGTACACCCTATAACATAATGTTGCCGCCACCATGCTTCACTGTAGGTATGCTGTGATTTTGTTGGTTTGGTTTTCATCACACACATCGCTTGGAGTTCAAGTACAGAAAGTTCAGTCTTGGTTTTATCTGACTAACATTTTGCCGCATTAGAGTTTTCCAAGTATTTTTGTCAAAGAACAATGACACACATGAATGGCGTCTTTCTTGCTGCCCTGCCATACAGTTCAACTTTGTGTAATGTTTCATTGTAAAGGTTGTCACATTCACAGAATGACCAATTTCAGTCATGCAGACTTGTAGGTCCTTAAGAGTTGTCACTAGCCTCTTGGTAGCTTCCCTGATTAGTATACTCTTGGCTTGGCATCCAGTTTGGAAGGATAATTCTACCTTGGCAACGTGTTGGTGATGCCATACACTTTCCAATTCTTGATAATGCTCTTAACAGGTACTGACAGGGCTAGTTAAAGCCACTGAAATCCATGACACATTTGGTGTTACCATGCACTACTGGTGCATGGTAACGACTACGACTCTTCAAGAAGCAGCTGATGTCAGGTGTGGGTCTGTTAACCTTGTGTGTAATCTGGAAGGTGACTGGTTGTTACCTGAGCAAGTTTATAATGGGAACTCAAAAAAGTTGACAACATATTTTACTAATTAACTTATAAGAAGTTATCTGACATTTTTAAAATGGTGCAGTTGAACATTTTATTTATGATTTTAATCCTCTGTTTCTAGTAAATTATTTTAATGGCAGAGGACTAAAGTTTATTAGTTTAAAAACATATACAAGAAAATGTGCATTGTCCTGCATTGTTTACTCTTCAGAAATAAAAAAACTAATGTCCTTTATCGAATGTGAAATCGATAATTGTGAAAAAATTGAACCGTGTGAATAATTGTAAGCAAAGTCTGTTGTTAAAACCAGCTACTACTATTCTTGAGCTACTGGGGTTCATGCCTGTTAAACATAATTCATTATTTTGCCGGTTGTTTGCACTTGCAGTGCCAAGCCATAGACGGAGGAGAGGTGGCTCTGGATGAGGGCAGTAAAGGCATTAATGAGCAGGCCAGCTATGCTGCTAACAAACTCCAGCAACTCCATGAAAGGCTGGAATACAAACGTCAAGCCCTGGGTTCCATCCAGAATGCACCCAGACCTGACAAAAAGGTATAGGTTCAAGTATAAACCCTGAATGAGGATTTTTATTAGTAGTGTATTTTAATGGGTAAACTCAAATCAGTGCAGAAATACCATTTCAAGAAGGACCCTGTATTCTATACAAAATGTAAGTAACCCGAGTGTCATTAGTAAAAAAATCGTTTCTTTTTTTTCCATTGCATGAGCTGTTTCATAGATTTCCTATGTGAAATTGTGGAAATGTATTAACAGTTGTTCAGAGTTGCAAAAATAGAAAGTGTAATTAACTTTGTAAAGATGTACACTAGGGGTGTACTCGCACTACGCCTGGTTGCCTTGTACTGTGCCAGAGCACGGTTGTCCCCCATCACCACGCCCCCACCTACACTGAGCTTAAACTTTCAGAGCATGCTTACATAATCACAATACTACTTTAAATATGTGCTCAAACGGCACAATGGACTTACTTTGTGGATTTTTTTCCACTTGTTTTGGGTACGCTGACTCTCATATGCCTTATAAAATATTTATATATTATATATAATGTTAAATAACTAATTAATATGTATATGAAATACAGTTTAGTAGTGGTCGACTGATATGGGTTTTTAACGGCTGATATTTAGAGAGCAGGGTGACTGATGGCTGATGTCACAGTTTTTTTGCCACTGATAAAATTACTGTATTTTTCGGACTATAAAGCGCGGTTATAAGGCGCAATATCAATGATCGACTTCTAACGGGTCTATTTTCATACATAATGCGCACCGGGTTATAAGGCGCATGAAATGAAACAAAACTCTTAAGTTTGTTAGTTAATGTTGAATTCTCTCGCAGTTGCTCTGTTTCCATGTTGTACTGCGTGACCGATGGCGTTGAGTTTGAAATCCGCTTCGAAAATGAATGAATGAATGCACGTACCCTAATGCTGAAGCACATACCGTATTACTCCGCAATGCTGCGCACTACGGTGGCCGTAAGCTTCGTAACTTTACCAAGGCCGTGCTAAAACATTTTGACAGATTTTATGAGCGCCATGTACCATCTACAATCGGTTCTAGGTCAGAAAGCACAACCAGAATTAATTCATACATTCATACATTAGACGCACCGCATTTTAAGGCGCATTGTCGATTTTTTGAGAAAGTTAAAGGATTTAAGTGCACTTGTACACCGTATTTATATATATATATATATATATATATATATATATATATATATATATATATATATATATATATATATTGGACTCCAAAGCCAAGCATTAAGAATCCCTTGTTGTTCATTATAATTATGATGAACAGCATATAGCTTACATGATCTGGTTTATAAAATGCCTCACCTTTTGGCTCTGATCCTCAATAACAGATGGATTGACCATAGCATGAGTTATTAATAATTTTGTATCATGGTCACTTGGTACACCATGTGCCTACCCACCCCAAGGTTAGGGTTAGCATTATATTCAGCAGAGCGACAATTTGTTAATGTGTACAGTGAGGCTTTGTGAATGCATGTGTGCTTCGTTCTGCTGGTAGTCCCATTGTATGATTCATGTGAATAAGTATTGTACTGACAGTATTAGCCATTATTTCAATGTTTAAGAATGCACTGCTGATGAGTGTTTGGCAGTTTGAGGAACTATTTGAGACCATACTCTTGCTGCTGTTATGTGATTACCAAAATCCTTCCATGTGCAGATTGTCTGTATCCTGAAGGACGAGATTGGTGTGATGGAAAAGGAGCACAGTGACCTGCAGCTGCATATATCACGTACAGACTGGTGGTGTGAGAATCTGGGGACGTGGAGGGCTGTGATTAACACTGCTGAGGTCAGTCTGTTCATGTTTTTTGTAGTATAATACAAATGCTTAATAGGAGTATGCAATATGTGTCATCTCTGATAATATTTTAGTTGTTGGTTTAGCAATGTGCAAGCTGAAATTTTAGCGAGTATTTTTCTCACTTTGCAATAAACAGTCAAAAACTTGCCTTAAGAGTTTATGTATTCACTGCATCTTGTAGCCAGTAGTGATGGGAATTCCGACTCTATTCTGGCTCTATTCAGTAAAAAGAGCCGGCTCTTTCTGCTCCCAAGTGGCTCTTTAGATTTGTTGTAGCTTAATTTATTACCAAATTATGTGTAAAATAAATTACTAATGTAAAAACGTTTGTTATTATTAATATGGTTTTTATTTATATACTCACAATGGAACACAGTAAAATAAATTATAAAATACAAAAACGAAGACCCATCTCAGCTACAGGTCCAATCTGGTCTTAGGTCTCTGATTGTGTGTTGTTTGTAAATTTGCAACTATATACAGGGAAACAAGACATCATCAATGAAACATCACTCAACAAGATATAAATAAAAATGTGCAAAAAAAAAGAAAAAGCAGCATCCAGGTTACAGTTTTTAATGAAGATTGGCATAAAAAAAAAACAAGGATCTCATCTTTGAGGGGTTGATCCTGCTTCCCCTCTGTTTTAGAAAAGATTCTCTCTGAGGGGGTAAGATTAAATTCAACTTTATTGTCATTACACATGTAGAAGTAACTCTAGAAGTAACTCTAACTCTAAATGTGCGCTCCTGGGCGCGGACCCTCCCAGGAAATGAATCCCCCGTTGTTTAAATTCATAATCACCTTTATACACAAATCACCACATACCCAAACCACAATAGTTATTGATAGAAACTTCCAAAAACTGCATAGAATTTGAAAACATAATGCATAAACATAGCTAACAACTATAACTCCACTAAATGGGCATCAAGTGATGACGCCGCCACACAAGCTCGTCATCACAGAAAAAATGCAAGAGATGGCAAGACAACAAATGCTGTCACAAATTCCATCGCAAAAGAGACAATGCCAATTGAGGCGGTTGTGAAAGATGGGTGCAAACTTGTGAACGCTTTAGACCTGAGATGTTCACTGCCAAAGTATCGTCTAATTATCATTAGCGATAAAATCCTAAAAATGCTTAGTAATAAATGTTGTGTCTGATAAAATATGCTGTTGTGGATTACATAGGAAAAAAGTATGTGGAAACCTGAGCTTCTCATCCACAGCTACTTGTAGAACATCTTATTCAAAATAATTATTCATATTCATAATTTTTTTCACAGGAACATTCATCCGGTCAGTCAGTAATGTTAAGTGATGAGGCCTGGTTTTTTATTGATTGTTGTTGAGGAGTTCTGTAGAGGCCAGTCGAGTGTCTTCACGTGCCTTGCTTTGTACATGGGAGCATTGCTGAAACATGAATGGTTAATGAGTTTGATGTGGAAAAAAAAACTTGACTGGTTTGCTTAGAAACTGGCCTCAACCCAATCCAATAAATTTGAGACAAAATTGGAATATTGAGACCCACTTGTGCAATGCCTGACTTTGCTCATGCTCTTGTGATAAATATAAAAGAATCCCTGCAGTGATTTTCCACAGTCTAGTGGAAAAGTGGAGGCTATTATACCAGGAAAGTGGGGACAAGTTTATATGAGTGCTTATGGTTTTGGAATCTTACATCTAATAAGCACATTATAGATTGGGTGTCCACATGCTTAGTTGGATGTAGTGTATATTAAAGAAATTACTATTTTGAAAAAATATTTTCTTGTTTGAAAATCTTTTAATGCATGCTTTCTGGAATTATGATGTTCCTTTAGTTAAACATTAATTTTGCTAGTTATTAATTCATTTTGTAGTGTTGCAGTTCAATGTGTGAAAATAAGTCAATCCTTTTTACAACCTAACATTCCATAAATTTAGAATTTCAAATGCCTGACCCTCAAGTAATACAACCCCAAATAAGAAAAAGTTGGGACGCTATGGAAATGCAAATGATTAAAAAAAAAAAACCTACTGTTCCTTACATTTACTTTGACTTTTATTTCCATGTAGCAAGATATTTCATGTTTTGTCTGGTCATCTTCATTTCATTTGTTAATATACATCCCTTCCTGAGTTTCAGGTCTTCAACACATTCAGCAAAGGTTGGGGACAATTTAGGGCTAGTAATGAGTTTAAAAAAAACAAGTGACAGTAATCATGATTTGTTACAAAAGCAGCATCCAGGAAAGGCTATTGGCATGAGAAAAGAGGCTGTTTGCCAATGCATGAGAAAAATTATCGAAAAGGTTAAAACAGTGTTCCTCAAAGATATACATGTATTTCTTTGTATATTTCAGCATTTACTTTTCGTATTTGGTGTTGTTGAAAAATGCATGGACATCTCTGGAAAACATGTCGTCTTGAAGGCAGCATATGTTGCTCTGAAATCTGTCAAGTCAAGTCAGAAGTATTTATATAGCGCTTTTTACAATGGAGCATTGTCTCAAAGCAACTTTACAAGTTTAGATTATTTCCTAATAACTACGTCCAATCCCAAATTGAGCAAGCTTAGGGCGACAGTGGGAAGGAAAAACTCCCTTTGTGTTATGAGGAAGAAACCTTGGGAGGACCAAGACTCAAAAAGGGACCCAACCTCCTTGGGCAGCGTAGATGATAAATCTAAGAATGAAACTAAAGTTATGGAGTCATAGTTCAAATGTGAAGTATGCACATCGGCATTAAGTAGCCCGGGTATGATGGAGCTGGAGCTGATGACAGAAGCAGCTTGAGTGAAGCTACAGCGGATGAACATCATGTGTGGGGCTGGAACTGCCGAAACACAGCTCGGAGAGAAAACAGAAAATGTAATTAGTTATTGATTAAGAGCACAGTGTCTATTAACAATCACTGATGCCAAGTGTAGCATGAGACCCCGGCAGCATTAGCTATAGCAGCATAGCTAGAAAGAGAAGAACAGGAAACACAGCCAAGAGGGATCACATGAGACATTGGCAACCCCACGGGAGGCAGAAGACAGCAACCCAACGTCTCTGATCACCATAAGACTCTTTGACTATGAACCCCCAGCTCTGCCCTTAGTCTAAGGCAAGGATGCACGAGTCAAGATCACGAGGACCGAAGCCCAGTTCAGCCAGACCGCCCACTCGACACTCCTGGCTAACGGACAAGGCAGGCAGGCCAGAAATGATTCCAGACTCCGACCCCAGTGACCCAAGCCATGCATCCTGGTCTAAATCTAGTCAAAAGCCTGCGTAAATAGGTACGTCTTTAGCTTAGACTTAAAATTTTGGAGAGTGTCTGAGTCTCGAACGAAAGTGGGAAGTTTATTGCATAGCTGGGGGGCCATGTATGAGAAAGCCTTTCCCCCTGCTGTGACTTTTTTAATTGCTGCTGTGACTTTTTTAAATCTGTGCACTTTTCTACATTAATGCTGCCATCACAGAAGTATAAATAACCTTTGCAAAGGGCACTGACCCAACACCATACCACGACAGAGTCTGGCTTTTGGACTTCTGTTAAAAGAATAGATGGTCCTTTTCCTCTATGGTCCGGAGCACATGGCGTCTATTTCTTCCAGAAAGGATCTGGAATACTGATTCATCTGACCACAATACACATTTCCACTGTGTGATGGTCCATCCTAGATGCCTCAACACCACTTATGGACATGGTTAACAAAAGGCCTCTTTTTGCACAGTGTAGTTTTAAATGGCATTTTTGAATGGAACTCCATATTGGAGTGCTTGACAAAAGTGTGCCAAGGTAATCTCTTGCCCATGTGGTTCTAACAGCTATTGACAAATGGCAGTTTTTGATGCAGTGCCGTCTGAGGGATCAGAGATCATGGGTTTTCAGTTTAGGCTTGTGCCCTTGCCCTTTACGCACTGAAATTCCTCCAGATTGTTTGAATCACTTAATGATACTATGCATTATGGAGACATATGTAAATCTCTTCCAGTCTTTCATTGAGGAACGTTGTGTTTAAACATTTCAATAATTTTCTCATGCATTTGTTGTCAAACTGGAGATCCTCTGCTCATCTTTGCCAGCCCTTTCATGGATACTACTTCTGTACCAGTCACCTGTTAACCTCATCTGTTTGAAATCACAACATTATTTAGGTGTTTTATTTTACCTCATCACTAGCCATAAATTGCCTTTTTCCCAACTTTTTTGGAGTGTGTCACAGGCCTGAAATGCAGAAATGGATGTTTATTGACTCGATGTAAGTCAATGTAAGATACACTGCTGTTTTGTAGTTTAATTTGAATTTTTTTGCATTTTGCTATGTGTGTATTTATGACATGCGTGCTAATAATTTCTCTGATAAACAACTTTGTTTTGAATATCGTCTCGGCTTTATTTGCTGTCAAGCATTAAGTGTTCATTTGTCTGCATTCAACAATAGAATCCAGTTGTCTGTGATTCAATATATTCACTTGTAGGCCCTTGAACCTTTTGAAAATGTATCCATTGTACTTGCCAGGCCTGTGAGGAGAATGGCGAGCAAATGGCATGCTACTCGGTAGCAGTGAGTCTGTCGGAAGAAGAGGACTCTGAGAACAGCCATTGGAGCGTTGTCAGGAAGCTGAGCGAGTTTCAGGGCCTTCACAGGAAGCTGACTGAGGTACCTGTCCTCACCTGAGGACATATGATGACTTGACAGTCAATCGTGTTCTTTCAGAGAAAGTTTAGTTCACGCTTCAGTGCTGACGTGTAAAACACTGCTGAGAATCAACAGGGGCTATGCCGTGTGTCAGAATGTGTTGCTATGACAATAGGATGAGTCACTGCGCTGTAGCATGTTAGGAGATGTGACACAAATTATGCATGACAGAACTGTAGCACTCTGTCTCTCTCTTTCACCAGTGTTTTCCCTCTTTGAAGAAGGTCCAGCTGCCCTCTCTCAGTAAACTGCCATTCAAGTCTGTTGACCAAAAATTTCTTGAGAAATCCAAAAACCAACTGAACACTTTTTTGCAGGTAAGCCTCAAACTACATGTATCATCATTCCTTATTCTTCTTACTTGTATCATCATAAAAATGAGTTAGACTTTTCATTTTACAAAATGTAAAATGTTCTATGTACATAAGTCTGCACACCCTTTGATATAGCACCCAAAAGTGAGTTGAGGTGCATTTTGTTTCTACTGATACTGCTTGAGATGTTTCTACAACTTAATAGGAGTCCGCCAATGGTAAATTCAATTGATTGGACATGATTGGGGATGGCCAACACCTCTCTATACAATGTTGAGAGTGCATGTCAGAGCAAACTCCATGCCATGGGGTCAAAGGAATTATCTGCAGACCTCAGAAACAGGATTGTGTCAAGGCATAGATCTGGAGAAGGGTACAGATAAATTGCTGCAGCTTTATAGGTCCCAAAGAGCACTGTGGCCACCATCATTCATAAGTGGAAGAAATTTGGAACCACCAAAAATCTTCCTAGACCTGGTTGCCCGGCCAAACTGAGCGATCAGGGAAGATGGGCCTTGGCCAGGGAGGTGAGTAGGAACCCAAGGGTCACTCTGACAGAGCACCAGCATATGCTTGTGGAGATTGGAGAACCTTTTAGAAGGTCAACCATCCAGACAGCACTCCACAAATCACATCTTTATGGTAGAGTGGCCAGACGGAAGCGATTCTTTAGTAAAAGTCACATGACAGTCCACTTGGAGTTTGCCAAAAGGCACCTAGATGACTCTCAAACCATTAGAAACAAGATTCTTTAGTCTGATGAAACCAAAATTGAACATTCTGACATGAATACCAAGTGTCACGTCTGGAGGAAACCAGGCACTGCTTGTCAGCTGGCTAATGCCATCCCTACAGTGGAGTATGACGGGGGCAGCATCATGATGTGGGCAAGTTTTTCAGCAGTGGGACCAGGGCAACTAGTCCTCATAGAGGGAAAGATGACTGTAGCTAAGTACACCGAGATCCTTGAAGAAAAACCTGCTCCATAGCGCTCTGGACCTCAGACTGGCGCAAAGGTTTACTTTCCAACAGGACAATGACCCGAAGCACACAGCCAAGAGAACAAAGGAGTGGCTTCAGAGAAAGTGTGTGAACATCCATGAGTGGCCCAGCCAAAGCCCAGACCTGAATTCCATTGAACAGCTGAGGAAGGAGCTGAAAATTGCTGTGTACCGACGCTCATCATCCAATCTGAAGAAGCTTGCATGGATATGGCAACAATATTCAGAAACACATCTGCCAAGCTCTTTGCTTCTTTCCCAAGGCGCCTTAAAGCTGTACTTGATGGCAAAGGTGCATCAACCAAGTATTAGGCTCAGGGTGTGTACAGATATGTACCCCTAAATAAAACTATTTTGTCACTAAAATAAAATTTGCATATTTTCTCAAAACCTGTTTTCACTTTGTCATTGTGTGCCATTTTGCGTAGAATTTTTGTGACAAAAATTAACTCAATCTATTGTAGAATAAGTTTGTAAGATGATAAAGCAGACTTTCTGGCTTGACGGTATGTGTGTGTATACAGTGGTGCTTGAAAGTTTGTGAACCCTTTAGAATTTTCTATATTTCTGTATAGATATGACCTAAAACATCATCAAATTTTCACAAAAAGTAGATAAAGAGAACGCAGTTTAATAAATGAGACAAAAATATTGTACTTGGTCATTTACTTATTGGGGAAAATGATCCAAAATTACATATTAGTGAGTGGCAAAAGTATGTGAACCTTTGCTTTCACTATCTGGTGTGACCCCCCCTGTGCAGCAATAACTGCAACTAAACGTTTCCTGTAACAGTTGATCAGTCCTGCACACCGGCTTGGAGGATTTTAGCCCATTCTGCCATACAGAACAGCTTCAACTCTGGGATGTTGGTGGGTTTCCTCACATTAACTGTTCGCTTCAGGTCCTTCCACAATATTTTGATTGGATTAGGGTCAGGACTTTGACTTGGCCTTTCCAAAACATTAACTTTATTCTTCTTTAACCATTCTTTGGTAGAACGACTTGTGTGCTTAGGGTCGTTGTCTTGCTGCATGACCCACCTTCTCTTGAGGTTCAGTTCATGGACAGATGTCCTGACATTTTCCTTTAAAATTCTCTGAGATAATTCAGAATTCATTGTTCCATCAATGATGGTAAGCCGTCCTGGCCCAGATGGAGCAAAACAGGCCCAAACCATGATACTACCACCACCATGTCTCACAGATGGGATAAGGTTCTTATGCTGGAATGCAGTGTTTTCCTTTCTCCAAACATAACGTGTTTTTTTTAAACCAAAAAGTTCTATTTTGGTCTCATCCGTTCATAAACAAAACATTCTTCCAATAGCCTTCTGGCTTGTCCACGTGACCTTTAGCAAACTGCAGACGAGCAGCAATGTCCTTTTTTGAGAGCAGTGGGCTTCCTCTCCTTGCAACCCTGCCATGCACACCATTGTTGTTCAGTGTTTTTTCTGATGGTGGACTCATGAACATTAACATTAGCCAATGTGAGAGAGGCCCTTCAGATTTGCTTCGAAGTTACCCTGGGGTCCTTTGTGACCTCGTCAACTATTACACGCCTTGCTCTTGGAGTGATCTTTGTTGATCGACCACTCCTGGGGAGGGTAACAATGGTCTTGAATTTCCTTCATTTGTTCACAAACTTTTCAAGCACCACTATAGTATGCTTATGTATTATTATACACAAACTCCTTTATCGATTATGGGTTGATCACCGGCTGTTTTTCATCAGGTACTTTTCATTCTGAGCTGAGCTGTATTTAAGGTTTTTGAAAGTGTGTGTGTATAGATATATATATATATATATGTATATATATATATATATATGTGTATATATATATATATATGTATATATATATAGAGATATATAGATATATATATCTATATATATATATAGATATGATATATATAGATATATATACATATGGATACCTATATATCTCTATATATATATATCTCTATCTCTATATCTCTCTATCTCTCTCTATCTATCTCTCTCTCTCCTCTCTCTCTCCCTCTATGTCTCTCTCCCTCTCATCTATCTCATCTCTATGTCTCTCTCTCTATTCCCTCTATCTCTCTATCTCCCTCTCTCTCTCTATATATATCTCTCTCTCTCCCTCTATCTCTATCTCTCTATGTGTGTGTGTGTGTGTGTGTGTGGTGTGTGTGTGTGTGTGTGTGTGTGTGTGTGTGTGTGTTGTGTGTGTGTGTGGTGTGTGTGTGTATCATATATATATATGAATAATTGATGAATATAACATGACATACTTCACTTTTGTGTTACCTGTTGTATCTGTTTTCTTGTGAAAGTAACAGTTCGGTCAAATATTTTCAGGGCCAAAATGATTGCCTTTTAATAGCCTTTAAACAGGTATTTTTAGCATCCTTTTGAATTGGTCATGTTTGTGTTTGTGTGTAGAAAATGCTGACAGATGAGCGAATGTGCCAGAGCGAGGCTCTGTACGCATTCCTCAGCCCTTCACCAGAGCAACTTAAGGTCATTGACGTCCAGAAGAAAACCGGTTTTTCTCTCGCCTCTTTTCTTGAGAGACTACCTGGAGACTTCTTCTCCCATCAGGAGGTTTGTACAGATGGGTATTGAAGTGGAAGAAGAGATGAAAAGGAGTTTTAAATAGCCCCAGGCAAACAGTCCAGTCTAGCTTAAGCAATTGAGACAATCTGGGCGAAACCTGGATCCAGAGAACTGGGACACCATAATTCATCGGTACTGATTATTGCTGTGGTTAACATAATAGGGGAAGGTCATGTGTAAATGTTTGGGGCACATTTCCACATCATCTACTGGGCTATAATCTATGTATTATTAATTGTCAGTTAATTAGAGGGTAGCCTATGGCTGTTCATTGTAGACACTGCATACTGAGGTGCTTGAAGACTAGTAGAATTGATTAAGCTCTGGAGTTGTTTAGGCAAGTAAGGCTGGAAGGTATACCTGTGTTAAAGTGAATAACAGTATGACGTTCTTCCATGATCTGGATTTTTTTCCATGGCACGGATACCGTGATAAACCCTGAAATAGAAACAGCTGTGCCACACACACACAAGACAAAATGCACATAAACATCTGCAGCTGGCAACCACACGGTAAAAAAAAAGGGTTTCTACTGAAATGGGATGCAGCTTTTATAAGTTAACTTTTATTGTGACTACTTTTGAATGCCATTCAGAACTTATTAATAATCAATAAATTTTATTAAATTTATTAAATAAATAATCAATATTTTATTATTTAAAATAATAAATAATGCCTCATCTATTTTATTTATTTTTGGTATATCATGATATTACAGTACAGTTCTCGACCACCTCAAAACTCGCCAAATTCAGTTCTCGACGCATTTTGACTAGGCATGCACCGTTACCACTTTTTTCCTTACAATACCAGTACCTGAAATTCAAGTATCGGCCAGTACCAGGTACTGATATCAACTCTATCTAACAAGTCTCTTTCATACATGAAAATCACAGACACTATATTTTGTCCAGTGCAGAGGTCAGTTTTAGGTTTTAGGTTCCTTTAGGTCAGACAGCACTCAGCTACTGTGATAAGCTGCTCCAGCAAATAAGTGTAGCAGGTCAGTATAAAAGCAGTACAGCATTAGGTTTGATTTTATATCACAAATGTTGACTCTAATGCACCAAAATGTCTTATTTTGGAAGCAAAATTTAAAAAGATGATTGAATTAAGGAAATCGGTGATCAATTCAAATGTATCATATTTAATTATCTTTCAGGTCTTACAAAATGTAAGAAATAAGACTTTTAAAGAACCATAAGATGACAGGCACTGTTTCAGCAATATTTCATGTTTCAAAAACGTTTATAAACTTAGGCATACAAATTTAATTATTTTTATTAAATTATTAATTACAGTGCGTTTATTAAAATTAATGCATTGTTAATTAAGCACTGTCACAACCATTGCAAAATTTCGCTGAAATTAAACAACTCAGTTTCTAGTAACAATTGAAATAAACATTTCATGTCACTCATTCACACACTTTCTTCTCAGTGTGTTTGTGTGTGCGCGTGTGTGCGCATGTGTGCGTGTGTGTGAGCCTTATGATGGTTTTGCACCCTGTCTAGGGTTATTCCTGCCCTGCACCTTATGCCGCCGGCTAGGCACTGGCTCTTAATCTTAATTATTATTTAAACAATAAAAGTACACAATTTGTACTGCCTATTTTTTTAAATTAACATCATCTAATCATCTACAATGAACTTCACCAAGCTTTTCTTCTGCGCTCTATTACCCACAGTCATTGAGAATTAAGTGACATGGCAAAGAAGGAGGAATCTGATCTGTTTCTGTATTCAAAGTGCTGATTGGCTGTCTACTACGCAGGTAGAACCACAGATAAAGAGTCCAAAATTCATAAAACTTAAAACACCTCACATAATGTTAAGGATTTGTCACAGAATAAGTATAAATAACTGATACAAGGAGTTGCATCTGTTCATCTGGACCTAGATTTTGTTGGATAAACGTTTCGTCACTCATCTAAGTGACTTCTTCAGTCTCAGCAGTTGGAAAACTTCCCCAATCTTATATACAGCACGTTGCATAACGACTGGTACCAGCACCATTGCATAACAATGGGACCGGTGATCAGTTTAATATGCAGATTGACATGGTCATTAATGACAATGGCCATGTGTGCCATTCACACATGATTGGGGAAGGGTTGCGATGGCTCCGTTGTAAGATGGTGAGAGGTGTACTCTGAGGCCCCCTCCTCGGTTCAGGGATGGACGTTCCCTTTTTACAAAAATGGCTTCTTTTACTCCACGTTCAAACCAGCGTTTCTTCCCATCAAGGATCTGAACGTCTTCATCCTTGAAAGAGTGGCCACTGGCCTGTAGGTGGGTGTAAACCGCAGAGTCCTGACCTGATGAGGTAGCTCTTCTATGTTGTGCCATCCGTTTCGCCAGTGGCTGTTTGGTTTACCCGATGTACAATTCCTGGCAATCCTCCCGGCACTTAACAGCATACACTACATTACTCTGTTTGTGCTGGGGGACCCGATCCTTGGGGTGGACCAGTTTCAGGCGTAGCGTGTTTTGGGGTTTGAAAGCCACTGAGACGCGGTGTTTGGCAAATATGCGTCTCAATTGTTCAGATGTTCCTGCCACATATGGAATCACCACTGGTTTACAATGGAGCCATCGCAGCCCTTCCCCAATCCTGTGTGAATGGCACACATGGCCATTGTCGTTAATTGCTCTGTCAATCTGCATATTAAACTGATCACCGGTCCCATTGTTATGCAATGGTGCTGGTACCAGTCGTTATGCAACGTGCTGTATATAAGATTGGGGAAGTTTTCCAACTGCTGAGACTGAAGAAGTCACTTAGATGAGTGACGAAACGTTTCTCCAACAAAATCTATGTCCAGATGAACAGATTCAACTTCTTGGATTTTCTTACCTGGATCGTTGAACATGCATCAAGATATAAATAACTGAATTTAAAACAAAAATGTCAGATAGAACCTCATAATTCCACGAGGAAGGGGACAATGTGCGTCAGTAGCCTCTTCCTGGTATCGGTGCTCTCTGTTACCGAAACTGTGTAACAGTGTTGGCAACACGAATTTTGACTAGAAAAATTTGTCTCGGTTCTCATAGTTTGCTTGGTACTCAGCACACTTGCTCAAACTTGTGCTGCTCAGTTCACCATTCATGATTTCATTTATGATTCATGATTCAAAAGGAACGAAAAGGAAATGAAGGACTGGGTCCTCAGGATCCCCTTTCAGGCTGAGCAATTAGCATTAGCAGCTAGCACCTTGAGTTCACAATAGAGTAAGTGTTTTGCTTATACTTTTGACTTTTAATCCGTTACTCACTCAGTTATGAGATTTTCAACACTTAATTACAAAATAAGCTTTGTGTTAATGATTTTGGCCAACTGTAGGTTAAAGTATAAGTGTTTTAAACAATAATGTCAACAGAGTATAAATTATTATAGATTTTTAGACTATGGCAGAGTATAGACTATATTAAAATCATCGGTTCATGATAAATTTAACTTATGATGGATTTACTTCATAACTTAGAGAGCACCTGTACAATACAACTACATTAATGCATATAATGCCTAAGTGTGGAATTTCGGGGGGGCGTCTGGAACAGATTCATTTAATTTACATTACTCTTTATGGGAAAAATTTCCTCAGAACTCGTCATTTTCAGTTCTCGAGGTACCACTGTATATCATTATTGTATTTATAGTGACAAATATTGTGATATGAATTTTAGCTCCGTGGCAAGGCTATGTAGTGGTTAGCAGTGTTGACTCACAGCTGCAGTGACCAGGGTTTGAATCACATCTTGGCCGAGTTTCCGTGCTTGGGGTGTTCTCCAGGTACTCCGGTTCCTGCCCAAATTTCAACGGCCTGTTAATTCGTTGGAAGTGAGTGCATGTATGTATGTGCCCTGCGATGGCCTGTCGCCTTGCACCCTGTGCCCCTGGTTAGGCCCCAGCCACCTGTGAACCTAAACTGAATTAAGCAGGTATGGAATGTGAGTGAGTGGAATTGTCTATACCCATCTTGGGTTACTGTCTGGTCAGTCAGTTACATTCTGTGACCCTGCAAAAACAAAAAAAAAAACAACCAAAGTGCATATCTGCCACTCAGTCTTCGTCTCTCACTGTCTTTGTCTCTCAGGATGAGGCAGAGGACGACAGTGATCTTTCTGACTATGGCGATGAGGTGGATGGGAGGAAAGACGCTCTCGCCGAGCCCTTCTTCATGCTTATCGGAGAAGTCTTTGAACTCCGGGGCAGTAAGTGCGGCTCATTGTCTGTCTGATTGTGTGTTTATATGTGACTACAAGTGCTCAAGCTGTATGTATGTGGGGTTCACAAACTTCCAAACACCACTGTACTAATTTGACACCATATATAGTACGATGGCGTGTATTCAAGTAATATAACACGATGGAGTTTGTTATCGCGAATAATATTACGGCTGTTATTTGGTCACAAATGAAATCATAGATAAGTCCACCCATGATATTATTCACGATAACGCACGACCTTGAGTGGTCTATTGCTTTATACAACAGTTTTTATTTGCAGCAAAATAATCAAACAAACACAGGTGTTAATTTCTCGTACAGTATGCATTTTTCATATACCTCCGTACCAGTGCATAGCAGAAACACAGCTCTAAGAAATAGGCAGCAAATTATATAATATTCGCCCCTACGAGTGCTTCTGAATTCTGAGTAGAACTACATCACCGAACAGGATGCTGGGTAAAGCTCGCTAGCTGTGTTTTGAGTGCTACTTAGCTAGTCAGCTAGATAAGGCTCCCTAAATACCGCATTACTGATTGACGGAATAGGGCCACTACTAAGGGCTTTGTCATCCATTTTGAACACATTTACAGCATGCTGCTTGGATTACATACACATGTGTATACTTTAAAAGGTTTCTATCAAGTAACATTAGTTTGAAATAAGGTGCAATTAAGCAAAGTTTGAACTGAAAAGGACTAAAACAAACAATTCATCAAGAGTAAATGATAGATACAATTGTGTTATTTGTGTGTATTATACAGTATGTTTGTGCATAAAGCCTGTTGTTTCTTGGGAACTCGTCGGCGGAGTGATACTATTTTTATGTGAAAAAGCCGTGCTGTTATCATTATGGTGAGAACTCTTTTCAACCAAGCAGATTGTAAGGTTGGAAATAACTTGTATAATTTGTGACAGGGCCTAGCCAGATAACTGCCTGCTGTATTGGATAAATAACGGTTACTGTATATAACTACATGGTTGAGCTGTAGACATGTTCATCTTCTGTCTAGTGATCCAAGTGGGCAGGTGCATTCTACACCTCTACAGAATGTTTCATTACTCCAAAGCAAATCAAATAGCAGTTTGCTTTATATCACTTCAGCCAAGATGTATAACATTGTGGATGGTGATCTTAGGCTTGGGTGTGGCTGCTTGTCCATGGAAACCCGGTCCACGACACTTCTGATGAATATTTTTCTTGACATGGTTTGCAGGGGCAGTTTGATTATTGAGACTTGTTAGTGAGACTTGCATCCAAGGACAGATGTTCTGGGTCAGTTCTGTAAGCCCTTGTGGTCTACCACTTCATGATTGTGCTTTTGAAGTGCTTCCATTTTATAACAACAGCACTTAAAGCTGAGAGTGGCAGCTCTAAGCCATTGATGGAAAAGAGTGAAATTGAAACGTTTGAAAAGATGCATCCTATGCCTGTGGCACACTGAAAGTCCCTTAAGTCTTCAGTATAGCCCTTTGTATTGCCAGTGTTTGTCTGTGTCTATATTCTTGATTTTATAAACTTGTTTGTAGTGAGTGTGTCTGAAATCACTAAACCCGCTAATTAAACAGGGTTTCCACATACATACAGTACTGTGCAAAAATCTTAGGTCACCATTAGATTAGATATACCATTGTTATAGCAGTGGTATAATGACCGTGTATAATATTTGTCAGTCTCCTTATTGGAATACAACCAGAAACTACAGAAAATTCATATGCAGTATTGAAAAACAGCCAAAGGCTACATTGGCCAGTCTCCAGACCTCAACCCCATAGAAAATTTGTGGAGGGAGTTGAAAGTCCCTGTTGTCCAGCGGCAGCCTCAAAATATCACTGCTCTAGAGGAGATCTGCATGGAGAAATGGGCCAAAAAACCAGCTACAGTGTATGCAAACCTGGTGAAGACCTACAGGAAACGTTTGACCTCTGTCATTGCCAACAAATGTTATGTTACAAAGTATTGAGTTGAGTATTGAGAGGGCGTAAATGTGCTTCCCCCGCTGCTCTATAAAAAGGCTCTCAGAGGCTACTTTTGTCTAGGTCAGAGACCATTCACTGCTAGACATGCCTTTATCATACATTTGCCCACATCTGGGCCTGTATATCCTCCACACTCATAGTTTGCTGAAGCTGGTGTCCCAGCTGGTCCCATAAATGCTTGATTCCCGAAAAATATGTTGCAGTCTAGCTGAGACATTCCTTTGAAATAGTTTCTGTGGTTGGGCGAACATTATCTTGCTGAAAAATGGCAGTTGGAAGCCATGCCATGAGAGGCAACACGTGACCGAAGGATGTCCTCCACATATCACTGAACTGTTAGTGCCCCTTGTATCACTACTGAGGGTGCTGACTGTTGTATGCGATGGCTCCCCAGATCATGACACCAGCAACTGGGGCAGCGTGTCACTCCACAACAAATTCAGGATCTCAAACTCGATTGTCGACTGCGTCATAGAGACATGTCTACAAGTCAGCGGTTTCTCATCAACTTTTATTTCGGTACACTACCCAAAAGTAGCCTCTGAGAGCCTTTTTGTAGACAGCAAGGGAAGTACTTTCACGCGCTCTTGTGGCAAGACCCAGTGTCGCACCTGTAATCATTTACATATCTGCCTGTTACGTAACTGCATTCCGAGTTTTGCAGCAATCCAACATTTCTATCTGGGTACGTTATTTTTTTTTTTGTGAACGAGTGTGTGTATCTTAGTTTATATTTTCTATATAAAATTAGATATAAACTCACATATACATGGAGTGGCCACTTTATTAGAAGACAACTTAGAAGACAACTTAGAAGAAGGCATGGCCATCAGTGCTAGGCTAATCAGGGCCAGAATTTCAGAAACATCCAGAGAAAGGGGATCCTGTGGACATAAACAACATGTCAGCGAAAGGGGTAAGAGGAGGATGTCAAGAATCATTCTGACAATCAAGCATTATGACCAACCAAATTCTTCCCTTCATGGCAGCTGTTTACACTGTGACAGAAGGACACTTTCAGCAGGACAATGCACCATACCACAAGTGCTGGATAGTTATGAATTAGTTTCAGGAACATCCTTCTCACAGATGCATGATTATAAAATGTAATCATACCTATGGTCAAGAAAGTACATATGTGTATTAGTATAGATATAAAAACTGCTCTTCATCATTTAATCATAGCTCATCTTTATTGGTATGTGACTTCTTTGCAGATGTATAAATTATATCAGCATATTTTCAGTTGCCTTCAGTTGATCCCCTTTATATTCCTTTAGCGCTTTCATTATTTTATTTTACAATTCTGTCTATTGGTGTAGAGATGTGTTAGTGTGTCATATACATACAGTGAGAGGGAAATAAGAAGAATGAGAAAGCAAGATGTGAAAGCTCCTTTGTTCCCAGCAGGAGCCCATTTGTGTGTGCATTGAGGTAAATGTAATTTTGTGAGCTGGTATTCTAAATTGTGTTTACAGATGTTAATATTGTTGTTGTCTTCATTTTTTTCAGTGTTCAAGTGGGTACGGAAGACACTAATTGCGCTAGTTCAAATCACTTTTGGACGTACAATAAACAAGTAAGTTCATGGGATATTGTGATCCCGTTTTGTGGGTTTCCCTGACATTTTAAAAGTTGTACCAGGTAGATCCAGAAATGAGAGGTTCCTGCTACTGGTGACATATGTAGTGTGATCAGTTACATTAAGACACGTGCACACTGTAAGACATAAGACACACTGTATTGTTCAGGATGTACTGGAGATCTGAAACGTGTGGACTGTAATGTGTAATGGGATGTTGTATTACATATTTGATACCTACATATAATTAGGATGGTAATTAGGAAGAAATTGTTTAGATGTTTTTTGTTTTGTCTGGTTAACTTCAATTTCGCTAATAAACCAGCATTCCTGCATTTCATTCCTGTGACACATTACTAAAAGGTTGGGACAGGGGCACTTTAGGGCTAGTAATGAGGTAAAAAATAAATAAATAAATAATGATGTGATTTTAATCAGGTGATTGCAGTCATGACTTGGCACAAAAGCAGTGTCATTGAAAGTTTGTGTCTTTGAGGATCAAATGTAGGCAGATGATCTCCCGTTTGTCCACAAATGCATGAGAAAATTATTGAAATGTTTAAAAGCAGTGTTCTTCGAAGAAAGTTTGGAAGGAATTTACATAGTTCTCCCTCTACAGTGCATAATATCATTAAACGATTCAAGGAATCTAGCGGAATCTCTGTGCGTATAAGGCAAGGTTGCAAGCCTAAACTGCAGCAACTATCACATAGTGGAAATGTATTGTGATCTTTTTTGGTAAGAAATGGGTGCTGTGTTCTCCAGACCAAAGACAGAAAGAACCATCCTGGCTTTTATCCGCAATAAGTCCAAAAGCCAGGGTCTGCCATTGTATGTCAGTGTGTCAGTGCCCTTGGCAAAGGTCATTTTCACTGCTGGAATGGCAGTATTAATGCAGAAAAGTGCATTGGGATTTTAGGGCAACATATGCTGCCTTCAAGACAACATTTTTTCCAGGGACATCCATGCATTTACCAGCAAGACAGTGCAGAACCAACTATAATGCTGCATAAACTACAGAGGTATGGCTGCGGAAGAAGAGGGTATGGGTAGTGGACTGGCCTGCCTGCAGTCCTGACCTGTCCCCATTAGAGTGTGGAGAATTTAAAAATAAATGAAATAAAAAATGCAACAGCAGCAACCCTTTTCAGGAATCGTTTTCAGGAATAATGCCACAAAACATCTTTTACATTTGTGAGGAAGATCAGCAACATAACACGGTGGAAAATGCTTTACTGTCCCAACTTTTTTTTGAATGTGTACAGTCCTAAATGCCGGTATGGATGTTTATTAAGAAATGAAATTAAGTTGATAAGAAAAAACATGAACGATTTTAAACCCATGCTGTCTGCATTGAAATAAAAGTCAAGGTAAATGTTAGAAACTGCATTTGTCTTTATTAGATTTTCCATACTGCCCCCATTTTTCTGTTTTGGGGTTGTAGAAGTATTTCACCAGGTGTCTTAGATCTCTGGACTCCACTGTATGTAGGGGCATTCATTATACTGTATATGTTACATTTTACATGTATTACATTTATACAGTCTTTTTGATTTTTGTCAGGTGATTGGTTATTGCTAAAGTTACCAGCATTAAATATAAGTTGCATCGTTGCCACAAAATGCAAACATCCACAGCCGATCTCTTAGGGATCGTACCTTTCAACCGATGCTAGAGGGCGACATCGGTTCAGTTAACATCCCTGGGATCCTGACAGCAACCGCAATCGTGCATGCTCGCCGTACGCTGCATGAATGCGAAAATGGGCAACGCCTGCCACCTCAGATATTTAAGAGCGTCTCTGAGCTTGGCATGTGTCGCACCATTCACTGACCTCACTGCCTTATTGCTACAGCGGTTTTTTGTAGGTGGTAATTATTTTTTGGCCCTGTTAGGTATACTGGTAGACTGGTCTCGATTTAGGAGCCCAGTCATGTATGGCTCTGAAGGCCAGAGGTAAGTTAAGGCTTAGATTTAGCGCAGGAATAGATTCCCCCATTAGCGCCTCTCCTTCCGTGTCGCTCTGCTGAGGCAGTTTCGTGACACACCCCACTCGGCTCCGCTCGGGATCACGCCGCGCTGCGCATGCGCCGGCTCAAGCTACGCCGAGTGCATACGGCAATTGCGCAAGGCTCCACCTTTTTGCTGAGTGCTTTTGGTTTTCATTTTGTTCATTCACCATCTTCATTTTCGCTCGCTACGGCACTTTAAAATACGCGCTTGGTCTGGCCTCTCCTCCTTTCATTTGATATATGAAGGAGTGGTTTTGTTTTTCAGTTTGCATCGCGCGGTGTTTGTTTTTGTTGTTTATCCTTTCAGTTTTAGCTCACATCATTCATGTCAGCTCGTGGCATGACATTAGAGCCACCAACACGGTCGTGGACGACAAGGGTTCGATCCTCAGCTGATAGGGCCGCATCTTTGTTTTCCTTTTTTTATATTTTAGTTCTTTTGTTTACTTCTCTTTGGTTCACATTTTCCATCTGGAGCTAACTGCATTTTAGGTTCTAAAACCCTTTGTATCTTTGTTTGCCAGGTTTTTAATATGGCGAACCCTAACACGATCAGATGTAGAAAAACAGATAAATCAACCAGAGAAGAGCTTATATAAAAGACTCATGGACAGATAGAGAGACTCATAGGTAAACAGCTAGGTAGAGCTGAAAAGCTCATTCACTTGTTAACTTGAGTGTCCCAAATAATGAAAAAGTGCATGCTGTTTAGTAGTACTATGGGGTTTTGAATGCAGGTAACTCTTGGGAGTTCTGGTGTATTTCAGAAAGTTACTAATAGAGTAAATATGCTAAATTACACCCAAATTTATTTACTATAAATACTATTTGTTTGTACTATGTAATAAAAACAAAATAAGCAAATGAGTATAAAATAATCCTGCAAGTTCTAAGCGGTGGAAAACACCCCCTGTATCTCATGTCAACTGTCTGCTTCTGTGTACCAATTCCCTTCCCAAAGGCAAATCAGAGACACAGTTAACTGGATCTTCAGTGAGCAGATGATTGTTTACTACATTAATATATTCCGGGATGCATTTTGGCCCAATGGAAAGCTGGCACCACATAGCAGAGCTCGCTCAGATGCAGAGCGTCGTGAGACCAAGGAGAGAGCGCAGCAAAAACTGCTGGACAACGTCCCAGGTTAGAGTGCACTCACAATTACCTTTTTCTGTTCCGATGTAAAGACATTTGCTGAATAAAAGACGATGCTGATTTTTAAAATTTTTTTTATTGAAGTTGGTTTTCAAGGTGTGGCTTTAAGTAGTCAAGCTGTTGGACTCAAGTGCCGTTACCTGTGCATAAAGGAGATGGGTTTAATTAAAGCCATCTGGGGCCTAGTGTAAACACGGTTCGACTTGGATGCTCTGAGCTGAGCAGAGATGTGTTATAATTACCCACAGCTCTTCATCAGACACAAATTTATGTTTTTATGCTTCACTGCTATCTGTACATGAACAGGGGAAGGTAGAGATTCCCAGAGGAGGGAAATGTACAAAATAGCCTGCTTAGTTGAAGGTCAATATGATATTCTGTTCCAAGAGAGAATTTATGAAGCTTGTTACTAATTTATTTGATTTGTCTACATTCTTTGGTCTCTAATACACGCCAGCAAATTCATATTTTTCAAGTAATGAATGGAAATCATGAACAAGGAAGCTGAATCACTGTGCTTTAATGACTCTAAAAGAACTGATTATTATACTAACCCTATCGTGTTTATTGCATAGTAATGAGAATTACAGTACACCAGTTACTGGCTATTTCAGGAAAAACATTGGAGTGCCCCCTACTAGATTCTGGAGCTGTATAAACAGGTTCTCTGGAAGTATGAATTGGAGTGCATCAATCATCTTGCAATCTAAATGACAAATCTGAGTTTAGGGAATGCCAGGATCATGTAACCTGACCAAATGCTTAGTTCCAACTGTAAAGTATCATGGAGGAGGATTTTTCTGAGCTGTTTTGATGGTTGGTTGGTTCCAATGAAAGTAAGAATACAAATCATAAAGAGCCTTTCCTGTTTCAGCAGGACGATTCCCCTGTGCAAGGTTTATATAGAAACAGTTTGCCCAGTTCAGAAGATCTTGACTGGCCTGCACATTTACATTTACAGCATTTAGCAGACCCCCTTATCCAGAGTGACTTACGGAAGTGCTTTGTATTCTGCCTAGTAGACAAAACCTCATGTTAATACAAGTAAGCAATAGCCCAAGAACACAATCTAACGAATATGCAGTTTAAATATGCAGTTGCATTTTCAATTTTCATTTAATTGCTGAGTCTTTGGTCGTTGCTTGAAGACAGCAAGAGACTCAGCCCTTCACGTCCAGACATCCAGTGACAGTTCATTCCACCACCTGGATGTCAGGACGGAGAAGAGTGTTGATGCTTTTCTTCATTTAATCTTATGTGGAGGATCCAGTTGAGCCAAGCTCATGTCTCGGAGGGTACGAGGTACAAAGCGTGTTTTGAGTCTTTAGGTAAGACAGTGCTGTTCCATTTTTAGCTTTGTAGACGAGCATCAGGTTTTTGCATCTGATGCAGGGAGCTACAGGAAGCCAGTGAAGCGAACACAGCAGTGAGGTGACATGATTGTATGCATTCAACCCTTAGTCTCAGCCACGTAGCACAGGAAATAATAATGTTCCATTTCAGAGCCCTTGGTAAACAGTCTGACTGTTATGTACTTTTTGAAAGAACATTTGTAACTAAAGGAAAGGCTACTACATAAGAGTAGGGGTGTAGCGATACACTCTGCTCACGATTCGTTTCACAATGCAGTCTTTACGATTCGGTATCCTCAGGATTATTTTATTTTACATTTGACGAAAGACATTCAATTTTTTTGTAGTGTAAACATTTAAAATAGTGCACTTGTGTAAGTTGTTTTTTGAAACAATACAACTTTAGTCCATTTCAATTAAAATTAATTACTAGAAACGTTAGGTTTAAAATTGTAAACAAAATGCCCCATTCTATCAGGGCAATACCTCTGTACAGTGTTTCTTACATTCAGTATTACTTTTTATTCTCTTTATACTTTTTATATTGAAGTGCAAAGTCTTTGTGTGTTTGACTGACTTAATCTGTCTGTGTGACTGTCTTATTCTATTTTTGTGTAGATTTGCACTGTTCTGAAGCAGCAACACTAATTTAATCGTACTGTATAATTGTACAATGACAATAAAGGCATTCTCTTACTGTAGCTTTACCATATGTAACCAGGGGGAAACGTTCCTTTTTGTTTCTGAGGAATAACAATTCAGAATAATATACTTTCCTTGTATAAAAATGCAAACAAAAATAAACTTTAGTCCCCTGCAATTAAAAGAAATTAGGATTCTCAATGAGAATAAGCGTCTGAATGGATAAGCGTCTGAGTAAGACTGTACCATCTAGTGTTCTAGTGTTTCTCTAATAGAAGGACTCTATTTGTGTCCACCAGATGCACTACAGAATCTAGTGGGCCAGCAGAATGCCAGGCACGGAATCATTAAGATCTTCAATGCACTTCAGGAAGCCAGTGCCAACAAGCATCTGCTTTATGTAAGTCTACATCCTACCCAGCAACTGCATTGCTTTACCTCAACTCCAGCTGCTACTATCATTTCTACTTTTAGAGAAAGAAAGTGAATGTGAGCATTTTCGCATCGGTATCATTTGAACTTTAATAAAAACACAGATGTAGGAGCACTTCAGAAACTGTGGTTAGGGGGTTTCCATGTATTTGTACAAATATCTTTAAACATCCAATTCCCTTCAGTTTCCATGACCCCATTACCGCGTGATGAGAAAGATATGACATGTGTAAGGACTGCCCCCTCTGCTGTTCAAACAACGCAACAACATTATTAGATGTACAACCAGGGATCGCACGTGATATCATGATATGATGACATGGACAGGGTGCAAATTGTGACATTTTTGCAAAGCGATGCATTGTGTCAACAACTGGAAATTCAAGCAG
Source organism: Ancistrus triradiatus (assembly GCA_025084515.1). Classification (NCBI taxonomy): domain Eukaryota; kingdom Metazoa; phylum Chordata; class Actinopteri; order Siluriformes; family Loricariidae; genus Ancistrus; species Ancistrus triradiatus. The sequence goes on from JAJAGP010000541.1 coordinate 166,908, forward strand.
TCATTACTATTAACTGGACCCCGCCTGAAGAGGACCAATCAGACTAACTAGCTGCCCCATTGGCCTGATCAACTGCCACTCCTTGTGATGTCTTGATTAGCATTGCAAGTAAAGTATGAGCCAGCTTAGATTTCGGAGCAGTTAGGTTTTTCATTGACTTTGAAATGTAACTGAACTGAAGTGTGAAGTGTGATACCAGTTTGCTGTGATTAAAATAGCATCAACTTTAATGTGTATTTTGTGTGCTGGAAACCAGAAGCCAGTTAGAATTGAAATAGTTTGCATATTGTCATTCATTTAATTAGAAATCAGTTATAGCTGTTACACATGTGGTTTAGTGTTCAGGTGAGATCCTAGCCACAACAACCCTTCTGGACCATTCCTTTCTCCTCTCCAAAACAGTAATCCATATATTACATAGAATTGCCTTTTTATGACAGCAAAAATCACAAGAAATCTGGCATTTTTACAGGATTTTCAGGGATTTACAGCCTATGAACAGTGGCTGAGACTGGGATTGAAAATGCCAAATTTCTTGAGATTTTTGCTGTCATAAAAAGGCAATTCTGTGTAATATATGGATACTGAAATCCAACCTTGGTCTGAACAGCTGCATTGCAGCAATTTTTAATGCAATTCAACTCAATACTTGATTTAATTTCACACCTGTGGGCATTGGAGGAGTAATCCTATTATACTAAAAGCTTTGCAGTTTAATCATTTACAACGTTGAATAATATATTTACATATTAGTAAGCCTGTGGTGCTGTACTGTCACAGACAGAATTAATATTACCTGTGGTGCTATAAAATGGGCTTGTGAACCACTACATAAAAATTAATGTTGAGGCAATGGCGTCATGTCATCCAAATCACTCTCAGTTGTTTTCATGTACAGTTAAGTCCTCCTTCCATAAAAATCGTTCAAATAGCAAATATCCAGATAAAAGGACCACAATATCCATTATTTCCAGTGGCAATATCCCTACCTGGTTCCAGGATATTCACAGCTCAGAGAGCTTTCTGATTGGTTGCTGTGTCTGGATATTGTGTGCAGACTGAGCAAGGTTTTGCCTCACGTCATGTATCTCATGTCTCAAGCAGCCATAACATCAATTCATCAAAACATAAACATCAGTTAAGATCTAGCAAGTAAGACAAAGTTACAGTCATTGACCAAAACAAACTAACGCACCAAGTTATTGGAATCGAGGGAAACTTGGTACGTGTGAATGTAATGACGATTTATGTAAGTGATGACAATATTATAGTGAAAAGGTAAGTTTACTGGGGAAAGCTGTACAATTGAAAGAAGGCTCTAGTACCCTGTTAGGCTGCCTCTAGACAGTTCACACAGTCATCTGACAGCCCCAGCAGTTTCAGGTTTGATCCTAATACCTCAGACCCCACCTGTTTTGAGTCTGCATGCTCCCCCCGTGTCTGTGAGTTTACTCCGGGTGGTCCGGTATCCTCCCACAGTCCAAAGACATGCATTAGGTTAATTGAATACGGAAATTGCCCTGATCTGAGTATGTATGACTAGTTTCATGTAACTTCATGTATGGATGTAGCCTTGTGTCTGTAGTAAAATAGCCACTGATGTTGAATGCGACATTAAATAAACCAAATAAATAGTCAAACCATTCACTTAACCTCATTCATCCATGGTAAACCTCAGTAAAGGTCTGTGTTCTAGTATTGCTCAGCTGTTTGTGCTTCCATCTTTCAACAGGTCCTTCTGGAAATGCTCCTTAAAGAGCTCTACCCTGAGATGAGTATAGAGATGGAACAAGTCTGATCTCACACACACTCACCTGATAATGGAAGGCTTCCGTTCTGACTTCAGTTTTAAGATGCTGGAAGGATTTGTTATTTTAAACTGCTATCTGAAATACTTGACTTGACAGCACTCATTATACAACTTGAAGAACATCACCGTTATATTTTCCATCTTCTTCGTTCTCTTTCTAGTTTGGAAGTATAATGACATTATGAGAAAATTGTAATGTCTGATTTGTTTGGTATTTTGCTTTGATTGTGGAATATAGACCTGATAAGGTTATAAAATGTGAATAGTTGTGGAGTGAGTGTACTACTTACTTAAAAAGAGAAAATGAAACTGGGACCTCTAGCTACAGTACAATACTCAGTGTGATCATAACAATGGCTTTTAATTGTGCAATATGTCATGTAAAGTAATTGTGATGGTTTCATTTGTGATATTATTATTATTATTATTATTATTATTATTATTATTATCATTATTATAGATTTTATTTTTACCAAAAATAGACTAGAGCATTTATAAGCAATAAATTGCGAAAGAGAATGTGTTACTCATCTTTATTATTAATAAACCTGTTTCTCATGTATTTACATCATGGCACAGATTGACAAATTGGAGTTCTCTTATGAACACTTGACATTTGCAATTGATTTCTTAATATACAATATTAGATTCCACATCCTGAGGGTTCCCAGTTTGCACTGAAACGTATAGCAAGTGTGTTAACAACCCATCAGTTATGGTTACGTAACTGTTTTTGTTTTTTTCTTAACTCCAATTATTGCTAATGGGCTTTTACAGATATTATTCTGACTTAATGGTAATGGGCTGTATGCAGGTTTATAAAATTGATTGGTCATTTGGTAGCAAGACATTATTCATGCTCACAGTTGTATTATGTGACCATGCATACCCATTGTCTAAGCTAATCATTCAGATTATGGAATTGGCTGCATACAGTTATTCCTTTTCAAAAGAAACAGTTACAGTTTAAGGCACTATGTCTTTAGTAAACACAGTACTATTGCTGCCAGTGCCAGCATTCACACAGCTATTAATTTCTTAATGTCCTAAAGGTTTGCAGCATTTAACATTCACCTGACCAACGTCCGTTCACTTTCACTGTAGAGGTCTTAAGAATTCGAATAGGAAATAAGTCATATACGTCTAATTCACGTCTGAATGACAGAAAACTATTTGCAAACCTTTTGTGACACCTGCTGACGGAAAAGAAAATCACATTCTTGAAAGAAAAAGAATCATGGTATCGTTCTACTTCCTTTTTCATTTTTGGTAAGATTTACACTATTGTACATTACTGTAATAAATGTTTTCATACTGTGTTGTAAATAATATTATTGTTTAAAATAACACACTATGTGTGAAGTTTCACAGAACGTAACGCAGCCATTAAACACTGAACACCTGTACTTGTATAAACAATTTGTTTAGTGGAATATCTGCTCTATATACAGTGGGGCCAAAAAGTATTTGGTCAGCCACTGATTGTGCAAGTTCTCCTACTTAGAAAGAGGAGAGAGGTCTGTAATTTTCATCATAGGTACACTTCAACTATGAGAGACAAAATGAGAAAAAAAAATCCAGGAAATCACAGGACCAAAGAGCTATCGAAGGACACCAGGACGAAAACTGTAGACCTGCACCAGGCTGGGAAGAGTGAATCTACAATAGGCAAGCAGGTTGGTGTGAATAAATCAACTGTGGGAGCAATTATAAGACAAGACCATTGATAATCTCCCTCGATCTGGGGCTCCACGCAAGATCTCATCCCATGGGGTCAAAATGATCATGAGAACGGTGAGCAAAAATCCCAGAACTACACGAAGAGACCTGATGAATGACCTGCAGAGAGCTGGGACCAAAGTAAACAGACTACCATCAGTAACACACTACGCAGAGAGGGACTCAGATCCTGCAGTGCCAGGCGTGTCCCCCTACTTAAGCCAGTTCATGTCCAGGCCCGTCTGAAGTTTCCCAGAGAACATATGGATGATCCAGAAGAGGATTGGGAGAATATCATGTGGACCTCTCTCATCTTTCTAAGTAGGAGAACTTGCACAATTAGTGGCTGACTAAATACTTTTTTGCTCCACTGTAGGCACTTTTATCCAAAACAGTTGAGTTTAGCATCAAGGGCCTTGCCAAAGGACCTGACAGTGGCGGCTTAGCTCAAGCAGGGATTCAAACTCTCAATCAAAGCCTTAAACACTGATCCACCATTTGTTATTGTTATTCTGTTTATTCCATGTGTGCTATTCATGACCTCTTTTAGAGGCAGCTTGTTATAGCCAGTCAGAAACAAGAAATTACTGTTGCCATATTTTCCCTGAAAAGTACATAAATTGCAAAATATTGCTAATACCACAAATTGCTACTGGAGTGGATGTAATTAAGGCACGCCTGTATTATGCAAGTCTTACAGTATGTAGTCACTTATGTGTGCCTAACTTACTGTGTCAGAAGTAGGTTTTTTAATATATTTTCTTTTTACAATAAAATAAAAGTCAGTGTCAGAAGTCAATCCCAGAATTCACTGCATTTAACAGATCCCCTTAGCCAGAGTGACTGATACAATCTTATACCACAATACACCTGCCAAGCAGTTGAGGTTCAAGGGCCCAGCAGTGGCAGTTTGTCAGCACTGAGGCTTGAACCCTGAACATTCTCTTCAAGTGTCAAGTTCTTTAATGGCTGTGCCCCCACAGTCCCCAGTATGTGCAATCCTTTGGTGCCAGGCCATGACTTGTCATGAGCAGTCGTTTTACAGTTGCATGATACAGCTGTGGATGCAACTTGACACCTGCCATCATGCTCAACCATGACGGGAACGGCTGTCACACAAAGACTGACTCTAACTAATGCCGATGTGATAGCAGGGTTTGTCGGCTGTGTTAAACATTGTAAGAGCACTGTGTTGCCATTTGCTGACGTGTGTGATTCACTTGTGTATTCCTCTGATATTACTGATGAATCATGGCTGCATTTGTAATGGACAGTGAAATGCCCTCTACGAGACTGGCATCCGGTCGAGGGGGTAAGTGTGCCTGTGCCCAGTGAATTACAGAATAGGCTGAAGCAGTTTGCTTGAAATGTCTTTGATAATGCAGCCTTATTTTTTCTTTGTTTTGTTTGTTTGCTTGTTGTTTTTTCATATTGTAACCCCGCTTTTCCCCAGACAGGGTCCCATGGGGTCTGTCACCAGCCTGGAATGATGTAAGGATCATCCTGGAGGGATGATCCACAGCCAATCATCAGCCTGCACATGATGAATGACCTGGCCAGAAGTCTACCAGAGCTTTCTTCTGTTATCATATGTTCTTTTAATTTGCACACAAGTGTTTAATGGAGCATATCAATGCTGAGAATAGAATCGGACGCACTGAGACACCACTGCTTTATTATTCTTTTATTTCTCCAGGATGCTGAGTTTACTAAGGGATTTTAGAGACTGAGGCAGCACTATGCACATGCATTACATCCTGCTGTAAGTGATGTCCTTCTGAAGGCCCCAACACACTTCTGGGTTCATCAGGGCTGCCTGGAGAGTAAAAGAAGAGAAAACTGCTGAAAACCACTCCAAAGCAGAACTTGGGGTGTACTCACACTAGGTCATCTGTACCACCTGAACACATTTGACCCCCAAAGTCCAGTTCGTTTAACTACTGTGATCACCCCGTACCGAGCCTGGGAGTGGTACATGCTCAAGCTCATGCTGAAGCCCGCTTGAGGTGGGCTCGGACACGATTCAGTTTGACACGTAGTGTGATCGCTAACCATGCCTGAGCATGGAACACAACGTCAGCTGCCTCTGTAAATATCTTCTTATAAGTACAGCACGAGTAGCTGAAGGTCATTGTGTTACATAATCAATAAATCTCTTATAAAGCACATGACAGGGCTGTATGTCTGCATGCCCAAAATGAGGTAAAAAAAAAAATCCCTAAAGTAAATACAACCATTGAAGCCCACTGTGCTGAGCAAGCATGTCTTTTTCTCCCACAAAAAGTATCATCACGATAATGTATGCATGCTTGGGCCCAGAACATTTAAGCACAATGCTTAAGCATTGAAGCAACTGTTCACAGGACTCCACCAATCCACAGTCAGACAGACTGTGTACAAATGAAGGAAATTCAAGACCATTGTTACCCTCCCCAGAAGTGGTCGACCAACAAAGATCACTCCAAGAGCGGGTGTGTAATAGTTGGCAAGGTCACAAAGGACCCCAGGGTAACTGCTAAGCAACTGAAGGCCTCTCTCACATTGCCTAATGTTAATGTTCATGAGTCCACCATCAGAGGAACACTGAACAACAATGGTGTGCATGGCAGAGTTGCAAGGAGAAAGCCACTGCTCGTCTGCAGTTTGCTAAAGATCACGTGGACATGCCAGAAGGCTATTGGAAGAATGGGTGGATGAGAGCAAAATAGAACTTTCTGGTTTAAAAGAAAAGTGTTATGTTTAGAGAAAGGAAAACAATGCCTTCCAGCATAAGAACCTTATCCCATCTGTGAAACATGGTGGTGGTAGTATCATGGTTTGGGCCTGTTTTGCTGCATCTGGGCCAGGACGGCTTGCCATCATTGATGGAACAATGAATTCTGAATTATATCAGAGAATTCTAAAGATGACAGGACATCTGTCCATGAACTGAATCTTAAGAGAAGGTGGGTCATGCAGCAAGACAACAACTCTAAGCACACAAGTCGTTCTACCAAAGAATGGTTAAAGAAGAATAAAGTTAATGTTTTTAATACAGCCATACCAGATACTGAAAGCAAAGGGTCACATACTTTTGCCACTCACTGATATGCAATATTGGATCATTTTCCTCATTAAATAAATGACCAAGTATAATATTTTTGTCTCATTTGTTTAACTGGCTTCTCTTTATCTACTTTTAGGACTTGTGTGAAAATCTGATGATGTTTTAGGTCATATTTATGCAGAAATATAGAAAATTTTAAAGGGTTCACAAATTTTCAAGCACCACTGTACAATGTCACAGGTTCAATGTCACCTATTATAGAGTGACAGGAAGCATGAATGTATTTTAGGAACTTTGTAGAGTGGCTATTAGCTCCTATATGTCTGCTGGGGAAGCGGTATCTCGACAGCAGACAGGAAGAAGCTGGATAAGCTGATCAAGAAGGCCAGTTCTGTGCTGGGCTGTGCACTTGATCCAGTGGAGGTGGTTGGGGAGAGAAGAATGGTGATCAAGCTGTCATTCATAATGGATCACCCCTCCCACCCACTGCAGGAGACAGTCGCAGCATTGGGCAGCACCTTCAGCGACAGGCTCCTTCACCTGGGCTGTTCAAAGGAGCTCCTTCCTTCCTACTGCTGTCAGGCTATACAATCGAAATCTTACCCAGTAGAGCACCAACATTATCCAAAGCAAAACAAACAATCTGGAGTTGCTGCTACTACCAAAACACTGTGTAATAATATTCAGTTATGCGCCATACTGTAAAGCAACATGTCTTATACCTCATCAGTATACATCTTTTATGCGGACAATGTGCAATTTGTGGTTATGTGCAATGACCTATTTCAACACTGTATATTCTGTATATTTTTTTCATATATTCTATGTTATTGTATAGTGCTTTTTATCTCATTATTTTTAAAGTGTGTGTATTTATTCTGTTTCTTTCTTCTTGGTGCCGTAACAAGATAATTTCCCCCTGTGGGATAATAAAAGGCTATCTTATCTTATCTTCTATATTTAAATGGCATTTGCTCTCTGGGGCATTATTCACCATATTGTACTGATAAAGGATATATCCATCTTTGGCTCTTATTGCTGTACTTGACTTTCTCAATAACATATTGCTGATTTGTAAGGAAATTACAAAATTAATTAAATTCCTTAAATGTGATTGCATGAATGCTGTAACGTTTTATAGGGAACGTATAATACAGATGTGATATTAGGGTTATACCTTGGTGTAATAGTACTGTGCTTGCTCCCTGTTCTGTGGGACCCCACGGCCAAGTTGAAAGCAGCGTGCATAGTAGAACAACGCAATAGCTATGCCTTGACAAATGTACTCCGGGGCACAGCCGGTGATGTTCGCTGTGGCACTGATGTCTTCATATTGACAGATTCTGCATCGGAAGAACAGAAGCATAACATACACTATAATGCCAAAAGTATTCACTTGTCTTCCTTGGTGCACATATGAACTTTAGTGTCATCCCATTCTTAATCCATAGGGTAATATGATGTTGGCCCACCCTTTGCAGATATACCAGCTTCAACTCTGCTGGGAAGGCTTTCCACAAGGTTTAAGAGCCTGTTTATTTGCATTTTTGACAATTCTTCCAGAAGCGCATTTGTGAGGTCAGACACTGATGTTGGACGAGAAGGCCTGGCTCGCAGTCTCCACTCTAATTCATCCCAAAGATGTTCTATCGGGTTGAGGTCAGGACTCTGTGCAGGCCAGTCAAGTTCTTCCACACCAAATTCCCTCATCCATGTATTTATGGACCTTGCTTTGTGCACTGCTACACAGTGATGTTGGAACAGGAAGGGTCTGTCCCCAAATTGTTCCCACAAAGTTGGTAGCATGAAATTGTCCAAATCTCTTGGTATGCTGAAGCATTAAGAGTTCCTTTCACTGGAACTAAGGGGTCATGCCCAACTCCTGAAAAACAACCCCACACTATAATCCCCCTGCCAACAAACCTTACACTTGGCACAATGCAGTCGGACAAGTACCAGAGTCATCCATCAGTTTGCCAGACAGAGAAGTGTTATTCATCACTCCAGAGAACATGTCTCCACTGCTCTAGAGTCCAGTGCCAATGTGCTTTACACCACTGTATCTGACGCTTTGCATTGCACTTGGTGATGTAAGGCTTGGATGCAGCTGCTTGGCCATGGAAACCCATCCCAAGGAGCTCTCTATGCACTGTTCTTGAGCCAATCTGAAGGCCACATGAGGTTTGGTGATCTGTAGCGATTGACTCTGCTGAAAGTTGGCGACCTCTGCGCACTATGCTCCTTTGCATCTGCTGACCCCGCTCTGTCATTTTACATGGCCTACCACTTCGTGGCTTCCACTGTCACGACTGGACTTGTTACACAGGTGGCATCCTATCACGGTACCATGCTGGAATTCAGTGAGCTCCTGAGAGCAACCCATTCTTTCACAAATGTTTGTAGAAGCAGTCTGCATGCCTAGATGCTTGATTTTATACACCTGTGGTCATAGAAGTGATTGAAACATCTGAATTCAATTATTTGGATGGGTGAGTGAATACTTTAGGCAATATAGTGCACCTCATGTACAGTTGCGAGAAATGGTCCACATATCCTTCAAATAAAATAAATGAGAACAAGGTGGTTATTAACAGGGTTTACTAATGTTCTGTGATTTATTACATCTAACAACATTAATCAAGTATCTCAAATAACTTGTGTCCCCACTATTTACCTTTAGTTCTTTCAATATCTGAGTAGTTTTTTATTGCTCTCAGGTGTAATATGTAACCGTGCTCCATTTTTCCTGTCCTTTCTTGACCAGCTTTTGTTGATTCTTCTTGACATTTCGTAATTATGCTAGATACCATACACTACCTTCTCCAAATCTGCCCTGGAGACCAAAAGCCTCATGGCGGAATGTATTTCTTTTGGTTCTTTGGATTGATGTCTTGTTGCAGGATACAGCCATATATCATTTTCACTTACTGGAATTCTTTTTTTGTAGATAATTTAATTCATTTTCCATACCTGCTTAATCCATTTAGGGTTGTGAATGGGCCAGGACCTATCTGGACTGGACTGCACGGGAAATCAGCGTATATGGTAGAGTTGCATGGTATTGAAGAAAAAAAAAAACCATCTCAATAGTTTCTGGGATATTGTTGATAACAATAATTAGAACTGGGAATCTAAAACGCTGTAAGGTGACAGTGGTAACCACTATAGAATCATGCTATCCTGCAAATTCTAACACAATATAATAAACTAATATAATGGTACCTCGGTTTTCATCATTAATTTGTTCCAGATGGATTGTTGAGAACCAAAAACGACGAGTACCAAGCAAATTTTTCCCATAAGGAATAATATAAATTGAATAAATCCATTCCAGACCCCCAGAAAAGCCACACTGTGTAAGGTATTATATGCATTAATGGAGCTGTATTGTACAGATTTACGAAGAGGATATGTTCTGACAATCACAAGTTAAATGTATCATAAACTGAGGAGATTAAGGAGTGTTTGGTGTATCATACTGGAGAATAGGCTGAAGTTGGCTTCTTATTCACATTTTCTGGTCCACCTTAGATGACTGCAGTTACATTATGGCGCCTGCAGATGAAGATTCCACCTTATGATTAGCAGGTTAATGTTTAAAACACCTACATGAACCTACAGATGGCCAAAATCATTAACACAAAGCTTATTTTATAACATGGTGTTGATAAATCTCATGTAATTTACTGAGTAATGGATTGAAAGGGAAAAGTAAAAGCAAAACACTGCAGCCTGTTTTGCTTTCGGTTGGCTCTTATAAACTAACTTATTTAGGTCCCATAGAGACTTATTTGCACTAAGAATACAGTTCTGTAGATGTAAAAATAAAGAAAAATGCAATGAAAATAGCAGATATTTTCTCTGAGCAAGGCTATTGTGAACCTGAAGCACTGTGTACTGAATCGTGAATCAAGTTTCAGCTGAAACGAGACGTGGGGATCAACTCATAGAAGTTTAAGCAAGTGTGCCGAGTACAAATTTTTCTAGTCAAAATGCATCGAGAACCAAATTTGATGAGTTCTGAGGTGGTCGAGAACTGAGGTATCACTGGAATCACGTTCTTACACCAATAAGCTATGAGAATGCAAACTTGCAATGTATTATACGTATTGTGTTTGGCACGGTTGGAGTGACACCCTGTCTAGGGATGCTTCCCGCCTTGTGCCCTGTGCTGCCAGTGAATTACCTAGGTCTTCTTTTCATTCAGAAAATCAACAAGACCTGTACTGTAAGTTAGTGCCTCAGCTTGTGCACAAAACTGTGTAGCCTATAGCTGCTTTAAGGCAGAGCGATAACAGCACATGAAGAGTGCATTCAAATCTTCTTGCTAATGTATTTAGGCAGACCTTTGGAGTTGTCTTCATAACCAGTTATATTAGGTGCTGCTGCTGCTGTACCTCTTAGCCAAATGCACTGCTCTGGTGTAGATTTTGAGGTGATAATAGCAGGCTACAAGATGGCCCTGAGCATACACGTTTCCTCTCGTTGCTGCTTCCTTGAGGCAGTAAAGGGCAGCCTGCAGGTTCTTAGTGACACCATATCCATGCAGGTACATAACTCCCAGTGCGCCTTGAGACTCCAGGCTGCCATTACCACAGGCTTCTGAGTGCCAGAAGAATGCCTAGAGTTTAGACAGGGATAGCCGTGTTATTTGCTAAACACTGTGCCCCATGTATGCTACAGTACCAGCCCTTCCACTGACTTGGGATGTAATCATAGGACATATTGGCTCTTTAAATGACATCAGAGAGATCAAGGAAACTACAAATTGGCTGTATCTGACTTTATCACCGTTAGTATGATTGTTAACTGCTCTTTTCTATGTATAATGATGTTTACTGTATGTACCCGTTTGAAGTCCTGTATTTCAGAACTCGAATAGAACATTCCAAGAGAGGACTGAGCTTTTACGCTGGCATTGGGGTTTCCATCATCTGCTGCACTGAGCCAGTACCTGCAGGTATTAAGAGAGGATGGTAGAAAGAGAATGTTGTTCAGTTTGTTTTCGTTATTAATCAGAGCTAACTGCACTTACTTTTCTGCCTCTTCACTGCAGGCTGGTACTCCATAGCCCAGTAGGTAAGCTCTTCCCAGGTTGTATAAGGCTGCATATCTGAGAGTGCCTGAGTCCTGCTCTGCTACTCTTTTCATGTAGTCCACTGCTTTGTTCTAGGAGGGAAAATAGGATTAATGGATTTATAGATTATAAACGTATACAGTTGTACTGTACCTCGGTTCTCGACCTCCTTGGACCTTGTCGAATTCAGTTCTCAGCCCATTTTGACTAGAAAAATCTCAGTCCTTGTTGTTTGCTCGGGACTCAGCACACTTGCTTAAACTTGTAGGAGTCGAGCCACGTTTCAACTGAAACTCGATTCTCGAGTCATGATTCAGTACACAGTGATTCAGGTTCACAATAGCCCTCAGAGAAGATCTCCACTATTTTTATCATGTTTTTCTTTATTTTTACATCTACAGCACTGTATTTTTAGCGCAAATAAGTCTCCTTGGGTGCTAAAATGTTTAGTTTATAAGAGTCAACCGAAAGCAAACAGGAATTGAATGCTCCAGAACACAGGGTGCAGTTAGCTTAGCAGCTATGATAGCTCACCAATAGAGAAAGTGTTGCTTTTACTTTTCACTTTTAATCCATTACTCACTAAATTACATGAGGTTTTTCAACACTTTAGTATAAAATAAGCTTTGTGACAGAACCAGAATTCTTACAGCAGTGGTACCAGAGGGCGCAATCATACGTCATGCTTACACATGCATATCTTCCGTTCTCAATCAATTATTTTAATTGCAGGGGACTAAAGATTATTTTCTGTTTACATTTTTCTACAAGAAAAGTACACACTTCAGAAATAAAAAAGGAATGCATTTCATCAAATGTAAAATTGGTAATCATGAAAGAAACCAACCATGAACTCAATATTGTGAACTGAATCAAATAATGAGCAGAGTGTATCATTACATCCATTTTAGGCTTGCGGGCGGAGGGGACCTACCCGGCAACACAGGTGTAAGGTGGAATCCAACCATATACCAGGTGCAAAGAGCGATATATTGCAGGGCACATGTACAGACTTTAGAGATGTCAGTTCTGACCATGTGCCCTGCAAACTCCACAAATGTAGCAATTGAAGCAGGGACTCTAAAGCTATCCCTAAGGTAAGCCTGTAAAGAAAACCTTTGATTGTCAAACAAAATGTTTATAGCTGTCCCAAACACCAAGTGCAGATGCTTTGTTGACAATACCTGACCAATTCAATAATATGTGTTAGAGTAAGAATGCCAGACAAAAATTAGTCACATCCACCGACAACAGTGCCTTATTCTTTAAAATAACTGGTTATACCCAGTATGAATAGATGCACATTGAGGTGTATGCAACTTGTGAACATCATTATGGGCAAAGCTAGTGTTAAGTAAAATGGGTCAGAAGGATAACACAGAGTAGCAAAGAATACCCATTAACCGAACTTGGCAACAACACACACTAGCTGAATTGCTCACCAGGTTTGTGGTAGAATTTGCACAAATTGGCTAGAACACAAGCCACTGGCAAAAAACCTTTGCTTTCAGTGTCTGGTGTGACCCCCTTGTGTAGCAATAACTGCAACTAAACGTTTCCTGTAACTGTTGATCAAACCTGCACACCAGCTTGCAGGAATTTTAGCCCATTCCTCCGTACAGAACAGCTTCAACTCTGGGATGTTGGTGGGTTGCCTCACATTAACTGCTCACTTCAGGTCCTTCCACAACGTTTCGATTGGATTAAGGTCAGGACTTTGACTTGGCTGTATTAAAAACATTAACTTTATTCTTCTTTAACCATTCTTTGGTAGAACAACTTGTGTGCTTAGAGTTGTTGTCTTGCTGCATGACCCACCATCTCTTAAGATTCAGTTCATGGACAGATGTCCTGTCATCTTTAGAATTCCCTGATATAATTCACAATTCATTGTTCCATCAATGATGGCAAGCCATCCTGGCCCAGATGCAGCAAAACAGGCCCAAACCATGATACTACCACCATGATGTTTCACAGATGGGATAAGGTTCTTATGCTGGAATGCAGTGTTTTCCTTTCTCCAAACATAAGAGGTTCACATACTTTTGCCACTCACTAATATGTAATATTGGATCATTTTCCTCAATAAATAAATGACCAAGTATAATATTTTTGTTCCATTTCTTTAACTGGGTTCTCTTTATCTACTTTTAGGAATGGTGTGAAAATCTGATGTTTTAGGTCATATTTATGCGGAAATATAGAAACTTCTAAAGTGTTCACAAACTTCCAAGCACCACTATACCAGAAATATCCCCATGATTGTGGGAAAACTCTTCTCTTGCTTGAAGGTAAGAAACCCATACTCAAAGTCTGTACAAACACACACAAATCCAAGTTTGTTTGTTTTTAATAACCAACCCATAGTTTGGATACTTGTGTCTTATAGGGAAAAGTAAGTACAGTACTCTGTAAAAGCCTTAGCCCACCATTAGGTTCGATTCACCATTGTGTTAGCAATTGTATAATGCCCATATATTACTATTTCTCAAAAATACAGGAAATCTATATGCAGTATTAAAAAACTGTGCAAGAGCACCATCTGGCATTTTCATCGAGATGCCAAGTTGACCCTTCCAAATAAGCTTTATCAGGGATTATGTTTTTGGAAAAATAGCAGAAAGGAAACCACTTTTTTGGAAGGGAACAGGCTGAAAATGCTAAGATATGCTAAACCTCATGAATATTGGTATAAATATCAGTGGAACAGAGTATTTTGGAGTGACTAAACCAAGTTTGAAATTTTGTAGGTCCACTCGTCAACAATATGTTATATATGGTCATTATACCATTGCTAAAACAACAAATCTAATGGTGGTCTAAGACTTTTGCACAATACTGTATATTATTCTGTTAGCCCATAGTTGTGTCCAGATTTACAAGTTGTAATGATTGTATAGCTAGTACCTAGATATGATCACACTACTGCAAACCTATGCAATCTAATAGCTAGAGTGTGTGTGCCTAAGTGTTTTTACTGTGGTGGGCTGTGGATCAGAAGGTCCATGGTTCAAATCTCACGTCTGCCAAGATATCACTGTTAGATTCCCATGATTTCTTAGATTGTAAGACTGTACCAGTTGTAAGTTGCCCTGAGTAAGGGTGTCTGTTAAAGGTAACTGTAAATATAAATGTACTGGGAAATCCTTACACAAAAAAACTCACAAGGTCTGTTGTGGTACCAAGGCCATCGTAGTACATTACAGCCAGCTGGTAGAGAGCTTGAGGTTCTCTATCCTTGATACCATCAAACACAGTCTCAGCTTCTGAATAGCGACCCTGCCACAATGAGATAAATTATGTTTAATACACTGTACAGTTTTGTGGGGGTTTTTTTAAATCACTTTTTCACAAATAAATACTTGACTTGGAAATCATTACCTCCACATAGTATAGATGTCCAAGCAGGAAGCTGGCCTGGGTGTCTCCTGCATTGGCCTTATACAGCAGCAGTCTTTCAGCTTTCTCAACTAGTATGGTAAAGTCTTCTGCTATAAAATGCAGTCATGTGTTATCAATTCCCATTTATCAAATTCATACAGGACTAAATACTGCAGTTTTAAATACTTCTGTCTATGGCAGGGTACATGAGCACACACAACCAATCACTCACTGGGACATTTTAGAGATGGCAGTTGCCCTAACGCATGTCTTTGGAATGTGGAACATTAAAATATAACACAGACAGGTTGGGAATTGACCCCGGATCTTTGGAGCTGTGTGGCTTACCACTGCACACCTTAGAAAACTCCTATAATTGAAATTTTGGCCTGTGGTAATTACACATACAATACAGATGAATCCAAATTTTAAAGCTACATATGCTGTTAGTATATATCACAACTGCACCACACTGTATTTACTGTAACTGAATTTAAGCAGCATTTGAAAACTTGATGTAATTACCCAAATATCTGACGATATATGATATGATGAGGTTGCAGTATAATCACTTTACAAAGGCTACAAATGTTGTACATTTTACAAATTCTGTTTTTAAGCTTTTAAAATCTTTTTGTTAATGAACAGGTAGGAGTGTAATGATACACTCTGCTCACAATTCGATTCAATTCCCAATACTGCATCCACAATGCAGTTTTCTTATGATTTGTTTTGTGTAATCAATGCAAAACAATGCACACTTGAATGAGTTTTTAAACAAAAACTTGTGTCCCATGCAGTTAAGACAATTTATGTGGAACAAAGATACAGTGGGGCAATAAAAGTATTTAGTCAGCCACTGATTGTGCAAGTTCTCCTACTTAGAAAGATGAGAGAGGTCTGTAATTTTCATCATAGGTACACTTCAACTATGGTAAACAAAATCCAGGAAATCACATTGTAGAATTTTTAAAGAATTTAATTGTAAATTATGGTGGAAAATAAGTATTTGGTCAATAAATTTGGTTCAACTCAATACTTTGTGACATAACCTTTTGTTGGCAATGACAGAGGTCAAACGTTTCCAGCAAAACTTCACCAGGTTTGCACACACTGTAGCTGGTATTTTGGCCCATTCCTCCATGCAGATCTCCTCTAGAGCAGTGATGTTTTGGGGCAAGACGGACTTTCAACTCCCTCCACAAATTTTCTGTCAGGTTGAGGTCTGGAGACTGGCTAGGCCACTCCAGAAACTTGAAATGCTTTTTATGGAGCCACTCTTTCGTTGTTTGTAATCATTGTCATGCTGGAAGACCCAGCCACGTTCCATCTTCAATGCTCTCACTGATGGAAGGAGGTTTTTTTGGCTTAAAAATCTCATGAATACATTCCTTCTTAACACGGATTCATCCGTCCTGTCCCCTCTGCAGAAAACAGCCCCAAAGCAGGATGTTTCCAACCATATGCTTCACAGTAGGTATGGTGTTCTTGGGATACAACTCAGCATTCTTCTTCCTCCAAACACGGCGAGTTGAGTTTTTACTAAAAAGTTCTATTTTGGTTTCATCTGACCACATGATATTCTCCCAACCCTCTTCTGGATCATCCATATGCTCTCTGGCAAACTTCCCCAGATCAAGGGCGATTATCAATGGCTTTGTATGTCTTCCATTTTCTTACAATTGCTCCCACAGTTGATTTATTCACACCAACCTGCTTTCCTATTGTAGATTCACTCTTCCCAGCCTGCTGCAGGTCTACAATTTTCTTCCTGGTGTCCTTCAACAGCTCTTTGGTCTTGGCCATGGTTGAGTTTGGAGTTTGACTGTTTGAGGCTGTGGACAGGTGTCTTTTATACAGATAACGAGATCAAACGGGTACCATTAATACAGGTAACAAGTGGAGGATAGAAGAGCTTCTTAAAGAAGTTGTTACAGGTCTGTGAGCTTATTTGTGGGTGACCAAATACTTATTTTCCACCATGATTTACAATTAAATTATTTTAAAATCCTACAATGTGTTTTCCTGGATGTTTTTTTTTTCTTCTCATTTTGTCTCTCATAGTTGAAGTGTAGCTATGATGAAAATTACAGACCTCTCATCAAGTAGGAGAACCTGCACAATCAGTGGCTGACTAAATACTTTTATTGCCCCACTGTAAAAAATGTATATAAAATGCTGTATTGTAGCTTCACCATATATTAAATAACTGAGTGAAGACATTCCTTTTTATTTCCAAATAATGTGTTTTCTTGTATCAAAATTAAACAAAAAGCTGTTAAAAGATATTAGTTTTAAATCTGTGGGAGCATGATGTATGATTGAGCCCTCTCTTTTTCAAAAAATGCAATTGCATTAGATGGTATAAACAGAACACGTGACATTATCGATCTCCATGATGCACATTGTGACATTTTTGCATTGCGTGTTACACATCGTTACACCCCTATGGACTGGAAGAGGCCACATCCAACAGTTTAACAGTTTTCCATGTAGCATGACCCAGTTCTAAGTCTCTCAAACTGGAATACCTGACTTGTAGCCAAACAGTCTGGAACTCTCTCACATTCATTTTTCAGACCCACTCAACCCAAACCTCACCCACACAGGGAGGAACATGTCCACATAAGCAGCAACCAACCAGTGCTCAAACCCAGGTCTTGCTAACTACTGCACGATCATGCCACCCATTATTTTTTATTATTATTATTATTATTATTATTATTTGTACTGACAAGTTCAGTATTGAGATCACATAACTATTGTAAGCCGATATAAGTATTAAATATTGTACATAATATCATAGGTGTCTTTATCCAGACCAATTAACAGTTGATACAGTCGTACACGTTACAGTCCCAGAAACTGAGGGAAGAAACCTAAGCACCTTCCTCAAGGACCCAGGACCTGAACCCTCACCCTTCCTGTCAATAGTCCAGTACCTTTAACCAATTTGCCATGGCTGCCCCTATAATTATGATTAATTCACATTTTTAAGCAACTTAACAATGGAAAACTACGTCAGTCACACACTTGATTTCTTACAGGAGATAAGATCACTGCAAACACCATAACTGAGCAACACACTGTCGGCAAGCTGGTGTTGCTATCATGCAGAATATCTGAAATTTGAATGAAACTTGGAAAGAGCAGGTGATACAAAATATTTTTGAGATTTTAAACTAGTGTGTGGTTTGTGGTTCTGCAGTATCAATATTCTTATATGCTAGAACACATTTTCTTAATGTGCAACCGAACTTTGAACGGTTGAATCGTATGAATAGTGCTGAGAGCACAAATGGTCTATGATTTTTTTTGCCACGTTATTTCTTGCACATATGAAGACTTTAATAATAAGTACCTTATAACTTAACAATAAATAATTTAAAGCACATGCAAGCAGCCATCAAGTAAGGATTTGGTTTAAGCTACCTGAGTGCTCCTTGAAATCGATCGCGCCAAGTTCTTGGTAAACATTAAAAACGGAGTGAAGCACTTCGGCTCGTCTAAGTCTCAGATCAGATTCGATCTGATCACCGATTCTACCGGACGAGTTCATTCTTGCGAACAACACAATACATAAACACTAAAATGATGTGAATAAACATGCATGCACTCTGTGGCTTTCATGAAGCATACGACACAACAGATGGTGTTACTGCAGGCGTCTCTTTTAGACAACTGCTATTGCCATGGTGACTGACTCACGCAGTACACAACTCTTACATATTTACTGCGATGTAACAGGCATAATTAAAGTCACTGCCTTACTGGCACGGTGAAAACAAATGTCCAGATATTAAAGCTCTCCTTATAAGAGCTGGTAGGTAAATTTGAAACACTGCCGCTATCTGTCACACGATTTTATTTTTAACCGTTGCTCTTGTCTGAAAAACTAAAGCTCAGAACACATTGTAGGCCTGGTAACACCAGAATTAGGCAATAGCCTACTTTAACTAATTGTATTATAAATAAAAAATATAATAAATTACATATATTATAGTAATTACATGGAAAATAAAGCTGTATGAACAGGTGAAAAATGCACACAAGCAAATGGCCTTGTCAAATGCTTTAATTATTTATTTTATGTGAATAAAAACGACTGGCAACAAGAGTAAATATCACTAATATCAGTAAATATCTGCAAAAAAAAAAAAAAAACTACAAATATACACTCACCAATCACTTTATTAGGTACACCAAAGTCAATAATTAGTTCCACTTAACATATAGAAGCACTTTACTTTATGGTACATCTGTTTATCTACATGCTTAGTTAGTCGTCTTTACTCTGTTCTCTAATGGTTAGGACCAGCACAGATCAGCTATTATTTGGGTAGTGGATCATTCTCAGCACTGCAATGGTCTGAGAAATGGTGTGAGCCTCTATACGAGAGAGTATAATTCTAAGTTTAGCAATATTACATAAACTGGATAATTCTGGGCTATTCTTAAGGAACTTTACTGCTGTCATTATTAATGTACTGCTCTTGGGTTAACATAAAACATTGAAATCCCAGGGTCAACAGAACTGTATGATGTCCCCAGGTCAAGACTGGATGATGTTTTTGGGACATGATAGCTTGCTTGTCATTAAAGTCAAAATAGCAGTTCCAGAGTTTTGGTGCTGGCGTTAATATTGTCACGCCGTTGATTCCATTCCGTGGGCACTACCGGTCTAGGCATGCAAATGGTCGGCTCGATGGTCTCTTTATTTTGGGTTTTATTCTTTATTTCTTTACAGTGGTGCTTGAAAGTTTGTGAATCCTTTATAATTTTCTATATTTCTGCATAAATATGACCTAAATCATGATCAGATTTTCACACAAGTCCTAAAAGTAGTGAGTGGCAAAAGTATGTGAACCTTTGCTTTCAGTATCTGGTGTGACCCCCCTGTGCAGTCCTGTTGATCAGTCCTGCACACCGGCTTGGAGGAATTTTTGCCCATTCCTCCATACAGAACAGCTTCAACTCTGGGATGTTGGTGGGTTTCCTCACATTAACTGCTCACTTCAGGTCCTTCCACAACATTTAAATTGGATTAAGGTCAGGACTTTGACTTGGCAATTCCAAAACATTAACTGTATTCTTCTTTAACCATTCTTTGGTAGAACGACTTGTGTGCTTATTGTCGTTGTCTTGCTGCATGACCCACCTTCTCTTGGGATTCAGTTCATGGACAGATGTCCTGACATTTTCCTTTTAGAATTCTCTGATATCATTCAGAATTCCATCAATGGTGGCAAGCCACCCTGGCCCAGGTGCAGCAAAACAGGCCCAAACCATGATACTACCACCACCACGTTGCACAGACGGGATAAGGTTCTTATGCTGGAATGCAAAGTTTTCCTTTCTCCAAACATAACGCTTTTGTTTTAAACCAGAAAGCTTATCTTGCTTTCACTTGGATAAGCTTTCTGGCTTATCCAAGTGAGCAAACTGCAGACGAGCAGCAATGTTCTTTTTGGAGAGCGGTGGCTTTCTCCTTGCAACCCTGCCATGCACACCATTTGTTGCTCAGTGTTCTTCTGATGGTGGACTCATGAACATTAATGTTAGCCAATGTGAGAGAGGCCTTCAGTTGCTTAGAAGTTACCCTGGGGACCTTTGTGACGTCATCAACTATTATACGCCTTGCTCTTGGAATGATCTTTGTTGGTCGAATACTCCTGGGGAGGGTAACAATGGTCTTGAATTTTCTCCATTTGTACACAATCTGTCTGACTGTGGACTGGTGGAGTCCAAACTCTTTAGAGTTGGTTTTGTAACCCTTTCCAGCCAGATGAGCATCAACAACTCTTTTTTTTCAGAGGTCCTCAGAAATTTCTTTTGTTCGTTAAATAAAACAGGGCGCCCACTCACACCTGACTGTCACCCCATTGAGTGAAAACACCTGACTATTTTCACCTTCAAATTAATTGCTAATCCTAGAGGTTCACATACTTTTGCCACTCACTAATACGTAATATTGGATCATTTTCCTCAATAAATAAATTACCAAGTATAATATTTTGTTTCATTTGTTTAACTCAGTACTCTTTACCTACTTTCAGGACTGTGAAAATCTGATGATGTTTTAGGTCATATTTATGCAGAAATATAGAACATTCTAAATGGTTCCCAAACTTTGAAGGAAAACTGTATATTGGGTTCACACTGCAATAAGATAAAAGTCAAAGGAAATGTACGAAACACTGCATATTTTTTTTTATTTGAAGTTTCCATGAAATCCCAACTTTTTCTTATTGGGGTTGTACAAATTACTACTTCAAATGTAATTCAAAAAATGTAAGCATTCCCAGAAGCCCAGAATTCAAACCCTGGTCCTTAGGATCAGTTGTTTCCAGCATATGGCTCTCACTTCCAAGCCACAGAAGCCAATTTTAAAGACTACTTAACTATGATGAACTACACATAAACTGACACATGTATTGAGAAAATATTACTAAACCAAGGCTCCATACATAATTATCATATAAATGTATTATTATCAAATAAAGACAATTATGAAAAGATATCATAAATAGAAAATTAAACTGTTTTACACATTTCTTTACATTCAGATTAATACAGCATTGACAGTAGGGAAATAAAGCAACTTCTCTTCTTACTTCTCTGTCATTGGGAAAACAGAAAGCGTAAATACAAAAATCATCAGCAAAACTGAATTCCAGATTATGCCAGTAAAATAGATTTATCAAAATGAAGCAAGTCTATAGCATCAAACTATGTTTCGATTTATATATCTACCAACAGTTTGGATTAATATTAACCATCTTCTGCCCAGTTTTTGGAGTTTTGATTAGTGGTCCTGTCTTAACCTCGGAGACATTGTGCATTAAAATGCTTTAGCTAACACCATAATCCATGTCCATTCAGTAACCAGCAGTTTTTTTAAAACTTTGCATTTATGTTTTACTGCTGTTTCTAGATCCCAGCAGACAGCATTAGCACCAGGAGAGCCAAAACACAGCTGCAAAGCAGCATGGGTCGTATTGCATCTGCAGAACCCTTCAGCATACACTCCACTCGAGTCCAGGAGCCATTGTTGGGAAGGGGCTGGACTCCCAGGGTATTACACATCAAATTATAAACGTCCACCGATCTGATTGGGCCTGCCCGGAAATTCTTCTTAAAATCTAACAAAAAGAAACACAGAAATGAGATATATAATTTATACAGAGAGCAGTTCAAATGGAGAGTGCACATGTTCAGTGTAGAGCTGTGTGATGTGATTATATTCTATACATTTGAAACCTCATTAGAAAAAAGAAACAGTTTGTGGAGTGTTCGAGAGTTTTTTGAAGATTCTCACACCTTAATTAAAGGTTCATTAAAATTTACAGAAGTAAGACGTATGTACATTAGTGTAAAGGTTTGTGTTAACTTTAGAAATTCAACAAAATGACTAGTAATTTGACTAGTGGCACCCAGAATTTGCATTAAGATTGTATCTGGCAACATATAAAATGCCACTACATAACATGCTCAAAGTTTGCCTGATTATACAGTCAATAAAATTAGAAGCTTGTTTTCATCTAAAACCAGGTGTATGTAAGCAGTACTGTGCTGCTGCAAGCGGATGCTTGGTCCTCTTTTTCATATTGGAATTGGTTTAAATGTTGATTTTATGACCTTGGGCTGGGGACAGGGCTTAGATCGTGAGAGAGACAGTTGTAGTTGACGTCTCCATGACCACTAAACTGAGCTCATGGAACCTTTAAAGGGTCTCAATACTTATGTCAATGCAATATATAAGTTTTTGCCTTTTCAATAAATTTGATTTCTAAAATTCTGTTTTCACTTTGTCAGTATAGGGTATTGAGTGAAGATTAATGGGGGAAACTTGATTTATTTATTTTTTATTATTATTTTAGCACAAGGCCTCAACATAAAACGTGGAAAAAACGCAAGGGTCTGAAGACTTTCCGAATGCATTGTATATTGAAAAATGTAAACTACCTAATGAATCAGAATGTTACATTCTGGCCCTAGTGCATAGTTTATTATGTGCAGTAGTTGCAATGAATCTCATTAGTGCGCCACAGTTACTGCTTTATTGCCAGAACTTGTACTAACAGAGAAGTGGATGATGTTAGTCATTGTAGAGCAGTAAATCAGAGCAGAAAAAATAATGGTGGCCATTTTATTAGAAATACCTGCCCTTTCTTGATTGGAGACTGAATTTATTAGGAAATTAGATGTGACCTGGAGTGCAGCATAAAATCAAGTGAGCAAGTTTTCTGTGGATCAGATTCATTGTGAATACACATTACAATGTGACAATCGAGTGTTCTAAGTGACTTCGAATGCTTGGTCATTGGTGCTAGACTAGCTGGGGCCAGTATTTCAGAAAATCCTTCCTGTTAGGTGTCAAACGTTCAGGCTGTTTGGAGGTGGAGTAATGAGGTGGAGAATGTTTTCTTGGCACACACTGAGTCCTCTGATACCTGTAGATGGACATTTGAACAGTAGGATTTACATAAGCATTGTCACTGACCAAGTTCAATCCTTCATTGCAGCTGATTACCCTATGGCAAGTGGGCACTTTCAGCAATACAATGCACTATACCACAAGGGTCATATAGTCATGGATTGCTTCTAGGAACATGACAGCAAGTTTTCCTTGCTTCCCTCGCCTTCAGAGTCCCCAGATCTTAACTCTAAAGAGCAGTGTTTCCCAAAGTAGTTTCCTAAGTGGGTCTCAGAGCTTTAATAGGGGGCACAGCAAGGAAAAAGAATGAGGCATGTTTGAGCACTGTTATGTTACACAGTAGAAATTTAAGATACAGAGATCATGACACTTATAGAGAAGAGAGTCATTTTAGATTCAGCCCATATGCTTATTTGGTTATGCAGAGGTGTCGGAGCGCAGCTTAATCCGTACTTAGTTGAAGCACCTTTAGCAGCAATTACAGTCTTCTTGGGTATGATGCAACAAGGTTTGCACACCTGGTTTTGGGGATTTTCTACCATTCTTCTCTGCAGATCATCTCAAGCTCTGTCAGGCTGGATGGGGACCATCAGTGGACAGCCATTTACAGGTCTCTCCAGAGGTGTTAGATTCAGTTCAAGTCAGGGCTCTGGCTGGACCACTCAAGGACATTTTTCTCTAAGAGACTCCTGTGTTGTCTTGGCTGTGAGCTTAGGGTCATTGTCTTGTTGGAAGGTGAACCTTCAGCCCAATCTGAGGTCCCGAGCATTCTGGATCAGGTTTTCATTAAGAATATCTCTGCACTTTGCTACATTCGGTTTTCCCTCAACCCTGACCAGTCTCCCTGTCCCAGCTGGTGAGAAAACACCCCCACAGCATGATGTTGCCAACACCACACTTCACTGTAGGGATGGTATTGGGCAGGTGATGAGCAGTGCCTGGTTTCCACCAGACATGACACTTAGAATTGAGGTCAAAAGGTTTGGTTTGGTTTCATCAGACCAGTCAATCCATCAAACCTGCAGTCCTTTAGATGTTTTTTTGCAAACTCCAGACAGACTTTCATGTGTCTTCACTGAAGAGAGGCTTCTGTTTGGCCACTTTGCCATAAAACCAAGATTGGTGGAGTCGTGCAGTGATAATGGACCTTCTGGAAGTTTGTCCCATCTGCACACAGGAGCTCAGCCAGAGTGACCATTGGAATCTTGGTCACCTCTCTTACCTAAGCCTTGCGCCCCTGATTACTTAGTTTGGTTCCATGTATGAATTATGGAGGCCACTGTGCTCTTGGGACTTTTCAGTGCAGCAGATTTTTTTTGTAGCCTTCTCCAGATCTGTGCATCCACACAATCCCATCTCTGAGCTCTACAGGCAGTTCTTTCCTTCTCATGGCTTTGTTTTTGCTACGATATACATTGTTAGCTGTGAGACCTTATATAGACCTCGTCTATTGTTCATTTATTCATCCATTTTCTTATTCACTTAATCCTGTTCAGGATTGCGGGAAAGTTGACACCTAGGCAGCAGAACAGGGCGCAAGGCAGGTACAACCAAAGACAGAGCACTGATCAGTCATAGGTGGTCTATTATAATCAATTTAATGTGTCCTCAGTATTGAAAACAATCCAATTCAGAGAAGATTCATCATTCACACATTTATTGGATGTTTTGTAAGGAGAATACATATTTGTTAGTGTCAATGCAACGGAAGGACTGCAGTCTGTAATTGTATAACTACAAAGTATAGCTATATCGAGGGTGGAGCAGATAAAATGGATAATATGGAGCTGGTTTTAATGTTACAGCAGATCTGCAGCTTACCTGGTCCCCGAGCTACAAAGAATCCCCTCATATCCAGGAACTCATTGTCATAGCCGTGCCAGCCATTCTGCCAGCCTAGGGGCTGTCCTGTGCCATTCTGCCAGAAGGGCAGCTTCTCTTTGCTCTGCAAGAATAATAGGATGAGATGAGTCAGATAAGTCTTTCATACAGAATCTGCATTGTTAGCATGTTTCTCACTCACTGACATATGGTCTACATTTCTTCACACCAAGATTATTAATCCTACCAGTCTGCTTCTATTTACATCTACAAACCAGATATTTTTATGACGCTTTTTTGGGTAAAGTGGCAGGAATACTATTCAAAATTAACAGTTTGTCCAAAAATTAAATGTATGAAGTTTTAGACTACAAAAACTCAGAGTTGTCTGAGTACAGAAGCACATGGAAATCATCTATACTCAGTTTCTCTGAAACCAATATCAGCACAAGAACATTTCATCAGAAGCTTTATCAGTTTTGTTTCTATGGCTGCGAAGCAAACACAAACTAAAAATCACCACAATGGCAATTATAAAGTTGGAGGAGTAAAGAAAAATCTGGTTTTGATGACGTGAGAAAGAGTCCTTAGTCTCAGGGAAGGGAAAGTTTAAAAGTAAACATTTAAGTAAAAATTTAAGTTTAGTTTTAAGCAATTAACTCAATCATAGTTCCGATTTAAAAAGTCAGAAAGCAAACACTGGACACTAGGGGTGGTCGATATGGTAAAAATATTATATCACACAATTTAAAGACATTTTCACAATACACAATATTTATCACAATAAATGTGATCGCAGACAAAATGCATCAGTGACTACAGATTCTTAAAAACTACTATTCATATATTATCCCATTCTTAGTAAATTGTAGTGATTTTTATTCAGCATGTTTATTTAAAATCCAACTAAGCAGGGTCAATGACACTCTTTATACTGAAACACCCAGTTGGTCAGTTTTCTTTAAGCACTGACAGTATCCTCGATATGCTCAGAAAAGTGTACTGTCATGATAATCATGATAAAATCAAATGCTGTCATATTGCCCACCCCTACTGGACATCAATTTTTCTTTGTATCAAACTGCGTTAAGTTACTTTTGACTGCAGACTAACCTCGGTGATAAACCATCCAGGCTCAGCAACAAGTGTTAATGGTGAGACAAACTTTCCACCCTTGTAGTGAAAACGAACTGGGATCTCCTGAGTCTGATATACCTTCATGTTCTTTACTGCCTGCAGGGCTCTGTATATCTGAAAAAATTAATGAATAAAAATACCTTGTTAAGCAAAGATTTATCTTCTATATTAAATATGCCATCCGTGATTTCACAGCAAAATCCGTCCTCGTAAATACATGCAAAAAGTGGCATATCTAAATCCATAATGTACATTACACTAATGCTACTAATGATCAAAGTCATAAGTTGAAAGCATAATAAAACTTGTGTGGCTGTTTTTTTTTTGTTTGCTTGTTTTTCTTTTATAAACATGATTCAGACAGGTTTACTTTTTTATTTAATTTTTTTTTTTATCTGACCTTAATATGTTGTACAGACTAGTTATGGCGCTAGTAAAATGATTACTTCTGTCTCTGTAGTAACACTTGTTACAGTGAATGCACACTTCGAGTAATAACACTGCATAATCTATAACTAACTCAGAGCAAAGTCTGCCTTCGTGCTGAATAAAGACAAAGCACACATGCCATTTATGTATTATCTATTATAGTCACTCTACCTTCTCAAACATGGTTTCTTTAGGCCAGAGATTGACAACTGGCCCTCTGTCCATCATCTTTATGATATCAGACATGTTTATGTAGGCCTTCAGTTCAATAACTTTGTCCATCCAGCGGATGTCAGTCATCCCATGGTCAGAGAACATGATGACATTCAGCTCATTCTCCAGGTTTTTCTCCTGAAACATATAATCAACTTTTCAGGTTTCAAAATTTGAAATCACAGGATAATGTGTGTTAATACACCTATAATGTTTAAACAAATGGTATTATTGTGCCCAATGTGTTACTTGGATTTTTGTATTAATTATTTGCAAAAGTGTGGTTTGTAATAGACACACGTTTGCCCCAAAATTAAAAATAAATAAATAAATACATTTATTTATTTATATATA
>JAJAGP010000541.1:194431-231931 GCA_025084515.1 Ancistrus triradiatus
TCAACTATGAGAGACAAAATGAGAAAAAAATCCAGGAAATCACACTGTTGGATTTTTAAGGAATTTAATTGTAAATTATGGTGGAAAATAAGTATTTGGTCAATAACAA
The DNA here is from genome assembly GCA_025084515.1 of Ancistrus triradiatus. Classification (NCBI taxonomy): domain Eukaryota; kingdom Metazoa; phylum Chordata; class Actinopteri; order Siluriformes; family Loricariidae; genus Ancistrus; species Ancistrus triradiatus. Next base: position 194,541 of record JAJAGP010000541.1, read on the forward strand.
AAGTTCAACTCAATACTTTGTAACATAACCTTTGTTGGCAATGACATAGATCAAACGTTTCCTGAAAGTCTTCATCAAATCCAAACATACTGTTGAGTATATTAATTTCCCATCTGCTATGAGCCAGGACCTCACAGTCAGGAATTACCTTTACCAAAGCCTCGGAAAAATATGAAAGTGAGTGACAATGATGTTGGTGATGAGTAAGTAGACCAAAGTAAACACCCTTTGTGCCAACTGCTTTTTCACACTGCTTTTGTATTTGCATACACTCACCAGCCACTTCATTAGGTATGTCTCCTTGGTTATACACTCACTGTCCATTTTATTTGTTAAACTTACCATATAGAAGCTCTTTGTAGTTCAACAGACCATCTGTTTCTCTACATACGTTTGTTAGTCCCCTTTACTCTGTTCTCTAATGGTCAGAACCCCCACAGGATATTCAGGTAATATTTGAAAGTTGGATCATTCTCATCACTGCACTAGTGGTGTTTTACATTTATTTACATTTACATTTATGTCATTTAGCAGACATATCCAGAGCGATTTACAATCCAAGAAATTGTGGCTCAAGGACCCAACAGTGGCAGCTTGGCAGAGCTGGGATTTGAATCCTAGACCTTCTGGCCCATAGTCCAGTACCTTAACCACTACGCTACCACAATCCCTAGTGGTAGTCACTACCACAGTTTTAGTATGTGTTGTGCTGGTATGAGTGGATCAGACATAGCAGTGCTGCTGGAGCTTTTAAATACCTTGTTCACTCACTGTGCACTCTATTAGACACATCTACCATACTGCTTCACCTTGTAAAGTCAGAGACAGTAACTCGTGTGTTGCTGCACAGTTTGTGTTAGTCATACTCTAATCCTTCAGCAGTGCTCACAGGATGCTGGTGCCTGAACATTTTGGTTTTCAGTTCAGCAGTGACAGGTGGTTGGCTGTCAGTCAATGTCAGGACCATTAACAGGCACCGTGCCAACAAATTTCCTTCTGCTAATTGCGTGAAAATGGTCTAGGCAGACACAGGGGAGTGTAGTGAAGGTGCCACCTGTGTCTGGATGGTGGGCAACTAAACTGTGGGAGCTGCTCATGCTTGTTGGCAGATCAAACTATCCTCTCTACTGGTGGTCTGTCTGGGCCATCCAGAGCCTGTTTGCCATGTGTGAGTGCCCTCACTGCACCACTGCTACAATCACCTCTTAATAGCTAGGTCAGAACGGCCTAGATGGCGGGTAATTAATTGAAATGACCATCCTGCTTCTCTCAGTCCAATGATGCACCTCTTCTCAAAGACTGTCAGCAGGGCAAAATAAGTAAATTGTAGAAGCATGTCTAGCAATCAACTATCTCTCACCAAGAGGTACACTACCCAGAAAGTACCCTCTGAGCCTTTTCATAGACAGTGGGGGAAGTACTTTCACTTGTAGCAAGGCCCAGTGTCTAATCAAACCACACCTGTAATCATTTACATTTCTGTCTGAGACATAACTGCATGCATCAGTTTTGCAGCAGTCCGGCATTTCTATTTGGGTTCGTTATTTTTTTTTGTCAATGAGTATGTATACTCCATATTGCCATATTACAATAATGCTCCACCTTGTAGAAGTAAAGTCAAAGACAGTAACTCATCTGTTGTTGCACAGTTTGTGTTACATATCATCGAATCCTTCATCAGTGCTCACAGGATGCTGCCTATAAGATGCTGCCTACAGAATGCTGGTGGCTGGACAACTGCATCTGTAAAGTGCTTCTGTATGATAAGTGAAACTGACAAAATGGACAATGAGTGTATAAACAAGGTGGTGTACTTAATAAAGTGGTAGCTGAGTATACCCTTATAGTTTGCACATCTAGAGCAAGTGTTAAAGTACTTTCAGAGTGCTGGGTTCTTTAGGTATCAGTATTGTGTGAATGCCACATTCATTAACGCTGTTACATGCAATAATAGTGTAAGGCAATACTGAGGTAATTCAACAAACTGAAAACTATGTTACTCACTTTGAGTAATCTAATGGAATACATTACAAATTTAACATAAGGGCATGCATTCTGTAAGCCAGTAGCCCAGAGCTGTTGACATAGTTAAACTTCTTTTTTTGTAAAGAAATCCAAGTAACTGCAAAACTGTTCACTAATATTTTTATTGAAACTATAGCTGACCAGCAGGCACAGACCTTGATTTTGTGGTTTAATGCCTGGAATGCCGTGTCCAGGCCACGGACAGCTCTTTGCAGCTCCTGTGATCCAGGACCAAAGTGATGTCCCTCCACATCAATGTTCTCATAATACACAGCTGCCATGTCTGCATTTCCATTCCTCAGAACACACATCACATAACATACATATACAGTATACCTTTAGTTAATTCATGTCTTCAGTTAGAGCATTAATAATCACGTATCACAGAAATAAACAGAAATAAATACTTATTACATGCAGCACCAGTTTTGATCTTGATAATAATTTATTGAAATTATGCTTATATGGTTGTTCTGGCTGTGTTAATATTTGGCTAGAGAGGTTGAAGTAAGACTTACTTTAGCATGCCAAGAGCATCCTCAATGGAATCGTTTAGGTTTTTCATAGAGGGATTAGAAACATATCCTTCACAGAAGGCAGCCCGTACGCCAAGAATCTCCACTTCACAACCTGCTCAGAAATAAGTACTTTATTATAACAAAAATGTATATTTTGTTGAGTTTACATGTGCTTGCATGTATAATAAATTGATTTAAACTCCATATAGCCCATTTTGCTATGCAAAGCTGCACATACACAACAACACACTACTAACCTGGCCAGTAGTACATGTAGACCTTCTTGCCTAGTTTCTGCATGGTTACCCAGAGAGGTTCAGAGCCATCCCACCACAATGGCAAGTGGCTGTCTGGATTGGTTCCAATCAAGAATTCCTTACTTGAGCCCTTATCCCACATGTAATTCCCTGTCATCTGGTGTACTTCGCAATGTCGACCTTGAATAACAAAGGGAAAATAAAACTTTCCAATGTTGCACAAGTAGTAATGAAATTGAAAACTTGGCATATACACAAAAAGTACTTCCAAATGAGGCAAAGACAAAGTGTATTGCACTGTGTGGACAGTTGATTAGCTAAATACACTGTTGAATCATTATGTCTTTTGGCAATTTTAACTCCCCACTGCAATATTTCATAAACCAATTAATTCACTGGACACCAGAAATCACACTGAAGATGTCATGACACATGCATCAGAATCCTGTTCAATATTCCCACTTTATTTAAAGTAAACATCTGTGTCTTTGCTTTGGTCCAACAGAGAATGTCACATTACACAACACACACAGTGCCTGATCTTATTAAAACTGCACTGTATCATATATCTCATACCAAATCACAAATTAATGCACTTTCACCTCAAACCTCTCCCAGGCACACCTTATTGCAAGTGGTCTGCTTGGGAATTAACTTTCATAGAATTGTGGAATCAACAGCACTCCAGTAGCTATAATAATTACAGAGATTACCCATGTGCTTATGACTAAAACAAATAAATACTAAAGTCAGCCACCATGCTTATCTGGAAAATGTTAGAGTATTTCAAGAAGCCTTAATGTGTTGTAAGATGAAGTACACGTCACTGTCATGAGGGTGCACCCATGTGTTACTTTGTCTCATTCTTCCTGCAAACATCTCTTAAGGTATGCAACAGTACGGAGTCGTCAATTTTCATTTCAAAATGCTCCACACATTTTCTTTTGGGGACAGGTCAGGACTGCAGGCCTGTACCTGTACCCTCTTCTTCCACAACCATGCTCATGTTGTAATATCAGATTATATCTTTAATATAACTATAGTTAACCGCATGTGCCAGAGGCGCCGTGATCGTTATGTAAACTCTGGGCCCCACCTTAGATCTCTGGACCCCACCGAGCAGCCTGCAGTGCATGGGACCCAAGTGGTCATCTTGGTCCAGATTGGAAAACACAGTGAACGTATTGCGTCCTTGACGGCTGCCCCACACCTGCAGCTTGTTCTTGGTTACCCCTGGTTGCAGTGCCATAACCCCTGGGTGGACTGGGCCACCCAGTTGGTGGCATCCTGGGGGCCATGCTGTCAGGAGACCTGCCTTAATAGATCACCAGGCCCCGTGAGCACGGAGCCCAAGCTGGGCCCCAGTCATTCCAAGCTTCCCCCCGTTTATCTGGACCTTCAGGGGGCTTTTAGTAAGAACAGGGCACAAACTGTCCCTCCACGGGAAAGGCTGTTCTCGCTCTCTGGCCCTAAGCGTCGCTCAGTGGAGGCCTACCTTCAGGAAGCCTTGGATTTGGGCTTCATCTGCTTGTCTACTTCCCCTGCTGGGGCAGGATTCTGCTTGGTTTGCAAGAAGGATGGCAACATCTGGCCATGCATTGATTACAGGGGTTTGAATGCCATCACTGTCAAGGACAATTACCCACTGATGATCTCAGCACTGGAATAGCTCCAGCAAGCCTGCATCTTTACTAAATTAGACCTAAGGAGTGAATTCAACTTCGTCAGGATTAGGTCTGGGGATGAATGGAAGACGATTGTCCATGTGGTTGATCAGCTATTGATGAATGACGGTTGCAGTGCTGTCTGATGGATTGGATCATTGCATCATGGGGGTTGAGGCTTAGGCTTGTTCACTTGCCGTTTACTCACTGAAATTCCTCCAGATACTTTGAATCATTTAACTGTAGAGGGGAGAAATACACAAATCCGTTCTAATATTTATTTGAGGAGCATTGTTTTTAAACATTATAATACTTTTATTATGCATTTGTAGACAAACCAGAGATCCTCTGCCCACTTTGGCAGTGATGCCCAGCAGAGGTGTGCTCTGTGACTGCTGCGATCCTGGATTTCTCTGTGCTGAGGTCTAAGTTGGAAGAGCAGTTTTAGAAGAATTTTGTATAGGCTAGCTGTGGACATTCCAAGTTTAAGAAGTAACTCCAAGACTTGAAAACTGAGTTGACTCAAAGTTGAATTTGCAACTATGATGTCCTTGTGGATGTCTACCACTCTCTTTCTACATGTACAGATGATGTGGTGGCACTGCAGACTAATTTTGAGTTCCCCAAAAGAACTAAACAAACTGGATGCCCAGTATGATGACTTGGAATCCAAATCTTATTGGTGGATAGTGTGCATCGCTCCCTGGCGCCAAGACCGAGGATGGGTCAATCTCCACGTCCCATTATGGTAAGGTTGTACCTCTGTGAGGATTGTGTTGATATTCTTAAGAGAGCTAGAACATCAGCAACATATAGCTGTTTCAAACATGGAACTCTCTGTCTTCCCCATTGTCACTGCCAAGACTGCAAGAGCTTGTGGGGCCTTCAATGCATAGCTGGTGTTTGATATGGTCTCTTTTACCCAGTGCAGTTTGGAATAACATGCGATGGCAGGCAGCGTGACTTTACTTTGTTTGAGGGGGCTATGAGAATTTGTGCTTTGCTGTCCAAGTGATTTTGTCATCTGGACTCTTTCCTCTTTGTGTTTTTATAAAACTGACAATTGTTCTTGTTTGTTTAAAGTCAGTTTTTGTGTTGGTGAACCATACTGTGCCCAATGTGCTGAACGTTATTTTTCATATCAGGCTGTGTACTAAAGGATGTTGAAAACATTTATAAGTGTGTTATTTCTTTATATTATGTTGTTTTATTTAGGTTAGTTGTTTCTTCAGTTTTTTCCACTTAAAACAGTAAGTTGTTTAGTCCCACTCTGAACATACTTTACATGTTTAGTGCTCACTTTTTGTTGTTCAATATTGGTACTCACTGTTGTTCATATATAGTACTGTGCAATGTTCATATATAGTACTGTGCAAAAGTCTTAAACCACAATTCCACCATTAGATTTGTTGTTTTAGCTATATTGACCATATATAATTATTTATTTTATTAGAATACAATCAGAAAATACAAGAATTTTGTAAGCAGTACTAAAAACTTCAAAAACCTGCTTCTACAGGCTAGCGTGGAAAGTATGTAATGTGACCTGCCCTTACACTTGAGCAATAGCAGCATCTGGCAGCTTCATCCAAACATCAAGTTAACCCTTCTGCAGTCCAAAGAAGCTTGATCAGGAATTGTCTTTTTGGATGGGTAGCAGCCACAAAATAATTTTTTCAGGGAGGTTAAACTAAATACTGAATTTGGCCTGCAGAAGCCACTAAAAATTGTGTTTTTGTGTGCATATTTCCAGTGTTTTCTGTTTATTTCTTAATAAAGAGACAGGGAAATAATTTTCTATCTTCATTATGTCACTGCTAAAATAACAAATCTAATGGTGGCCTAAGACTTTTGGTACCATATGTCAGATTTTCACAAAAGTCCTAAAAGTACTCAAGTCTTAAAAGAGAACTCAGTTAAACAAATGAGACAAAAATATTATACTTGGTCATTTATTTATTGAGGAAAATGATCCAATATTACCCATTAGTGAGTGGCAAAAGTATGTGAACCTTTGTCTTGATGCATGCTCAATAATCCAGGTCAGAAAATCCCAGAAGTTGAATCTGTTCATCTGGACATAAGGTTTTGTTGGAGAAACGTTTCATCACTCATCTAAGTGACTTCTTCAATGGCTATGTCAATCTGCATATTAAACTGATCACCGGTCCCATTGTTATGTAAAGGTGCTGGTACCAGTCGTTATGCAAATATGCTGTATATAAGATTGGGGAAGTTTTCCAACTAGCTGAGACTGAAGAAGTCACTTAGATGAGTGACGAAACATTTCTCCGACAAAACCTTATGTTGAGATGCACAGATTCAACTTCTGGGATATGTGAACCTTTGCTTTCAGTATCTGGTGTGACCCCCCTGTGCAACAATAACTGCAACTAAACGTTTCCTGTAACTGTTGATCAGTCCTGCACACCTGCTTGGAGGAATTTTAGCACATTCTTCCATACAGAACAGCTTCAACTCTGGGATGTTGGTAGGTTTCCTCACATTAACTGCTCACTTCAGGTCCTTCCACAACATTTTGACTGGATTAAGCTCAGGACTTAACCATTCCAAAACATTAACTTTATTCTTCTTTAACCATTCTTTGGTAGAACGACTTGTGTGCTTAGGGTCATTGTCTTGCTGCATGACCCACCTTCTCTTGAGATTCAGTTTATGAACAGATGTCCTGACATTTTCCTTTAGAATTCTCTGATATAATTCAGAATTCATTGTTCCCTCAATGATGGCAAGCCGTCCTTAGAAGTTACCCTGGATTCCTGTGTGACCTCGCCAACTGTTACACGTCTTGCTCTTGGAGTGATCTTTGTTTTTCGACCACTCCTGGGGAGGGTTACAATGATCTTGAATTTCCTCCATTTGTACACAATCTGTCTGACTGTGGATTGCTGGAGTCCAAACTCTTTAGAAATGTTTTTTTAACCTTTTCCAGCCTGATGAGCTACAACAACTTTTTGTCTGAGGTCCTCAGAAATTTCCTTTGTTCGTGCCATGACACACTTCCAGAAACATGTGTTATGAAGAGCAGGCTTTGATAGATCCCTGTTCTTTAAATATAACAGGGTGCTCACTCACACCTGATTGTCATCCCATTGATTGAAAACACTTGGCTCCAATTTCACTTTCAAATTAACTGCTAATCCTAGAGGATCACATACTCTTTCCACTCACTAATATGTAATATTGGATCATTTTCCTCAATAAATAAATGGCCAAGTATAATATTTTGTCTCATTTCTTTAACTGGGTTCTCTTCATATACTTTTAGGACTTGTGTGAAAATCTGATGATGTTTTAGGTCATATTCATGCAAAAATATAGAAAATTCTAAATGGTTCGCAAACTTTCAAGCACCACTATATATTCTCTACATACTTTTGTGAGTCCACTTTACTCTGTTCTCTAATGGTCAGGACCACCACAAATCAGATACTATTTGAGTGGTGGACCATTCTCAGCACTGCAGTGACACTGATGTGGTGGTGATCTGTTATTGTGTGTAACCATGGACAATAAGAAAGTGAATGATATCCCAGGTCCATAAAGGCCTTGCTCCATTTTTTGAGACTTGCCAAATTTTACCTGCGGTTTCCGCAATTTTAGTAGCATTGCAGTCATTATGTCAGCCCTTTATTGTCGAGGTCAGCGCCTCTGATGTGTTGTTCCAGTTGGCCTTTTATTCCTAAAAGCTCTTTCGCACAGAGTGATGTTTGCTACAGGAAACTGACCCTACAGGAGTGGTGGCACTCACTGGAGGGTCAACAACAACCAATGTCCAATTCTACACAAATCATAAAAACCTTATTTGTAGTATGTGAAGTAGGCTAAAAGGCTGAACCCTCGCCAGGTCTAGTGGTCATTATTCTTCTCATGGCTTCAGTTTACCATCTCCCACTGTCCTGATAAAGTTATGCACTGTTTAAGGTCAATCCAATCAACATCTGTTAGCTTTAACAGCTGAGGTCTTAAGAATTATAATGTATACAATAACACCATGGCACTCAACCACCTTGGAACTCGTCAAAATTCAGTTCTCGAAGCATTTTGACTTCACAACAGGACTACTGGAGGAGTCTGTAGCTGAGCATCTGCCCCTAAAACACACAATCACCCTGGGAGACAGAAGGGGCCAATACCTTGTCTACTGATACGGGTATGGCCCAGAGAAAAGCTGACTGGTGCATGCCCAGGTATTTCTGGACCTGCCCTCACATACACTTGAGTTGTAAATGACATGAAACATGATTAGATATCCTGAAAACCCATTAACAAACTAGTGCTGAAGTAGATTTTATATGGACAGTGTAGCCATTGTATTAATAAATACTAATCTACTTTGGGCAGTTCTATCTTCCATGTTTGCTTAAAAGCTAGTTTACTTTGTCATCCATGAGGTTCCTACTAACCTTGTTCAGGGCTAGACTTTGTCGAGAGGAAGAAATGTACAAGCCTGAGCAAAACGGCTACCATCAGCAAATCGTCCAGAGGCTGGACTGTGACTGTGTGTTTAGGGGCTTAGCAGTGCTCATTGTTCTGATAAGGACCTGAATAGTACTTTAAAATAATTCGCTAGTTGAGTTTTAAGCTGACATTTAGAAGTAAAAATATACATACTACAGAACATCAAGACAACTGAAACTGCACCAGATACTTCTGATAACATCATCGATCAACAGGAAATCAAATCATGACCAGCATTCTTTCCCTGTGAAAGACATCCACTAAACCAAATATTTTGTACTCCAGCTGCTATTTAATGTCAACAAGAAGTAACAGATCTTCTGTGTTTCTAACAGCAGGGGACATCATCTCATCTCATGATCAGGTTCCATGTTTGGAACATTTGGCAAAGACTTTTAGAAGGAAGGAAAGATTGTGTGAAGACCCGAGCCGAGCCGAGCTGAGCCAACCCTACACTACACTACACTAAAAAGCGGACCTGGGGGACATGTAAACAAATGGTGTTGGAATGAAGAACTCACATTATGGTCAAAATTTGGGCAGCACAGAGAAGAGGGCTGAACAAATTACAACCCCAAATCAGAAAGAGCTGGGACAGTACGGAAAATAAAAATGTACAAAATAAAAATGCAATGTTTCTTACGTTTACTTTGACTCGTTTACTTTGACACTGCAGACAGTATGAACCCATTTCATGTTTTTTTCTAGTCAACTTTCATTTGTTAATAAACATGAACCACAATCCACACTCCAAAAAGGCCTGCAACACATTGCATAAAAGTTAAATGTAGAGGTAAGTTAAAAAGTTAAATGTAAGGTCAAATGTAGAATCTTCTAATCCTAAGAACCCACTTTCGCCATAGAATTATAAGGTTCTATCTGGCAAAACATAAAAAGAAGCAGTGGTTTTCAAGGAACGCAGACAGTTAACTCATTTCTTTTTATAACATAAAATTAGTCTTGCAACAGGTTGTCTACATGTATCAGAAAATAAAATATCACATTTTTCTATGACATTTCTATTATTTCGTTTTTATGGCATTTCTTGTTTTAGCACAAATAATCATTTTCTTATTCAAACGCACCAAAATGTCTTATTTTGGAAGAAAAATGAAAAAAGACAATTGAATTTTGAAAATCAATGATTGTTGTAATTAAGACATCAATTCAAATGTATACTTTTTAATTATCTTTCAGGCTCAGTATTACAAAACGTAAGAAATAAGACTTTTTAAAGAACCATAAGATGACAGGCACTGTTTCAGCAATATTTAATTTTTCAAAAACGTTTATAAACTTAGACATACAATGCATACAACCTTAGAATATACTTATTTAATTATTATTTTTATTCAATTATTAATTACAACTGGTTTATTAAAATTAATGCATTGTTAATTCAACACTGTCACAACCATTGCAACTCCGTTTCTAGTAATAATTAAAATAAATATTTCATGTCATTCATTCACTCACTTTCTTCTCTGAATAGGATCATGGAGTGTGTGTGTGTGTGTGTGTGTGTGTGTGTGTGTGTGTGTGTGTGTGTGTGTGTCTCTTACGATGGATTTGCACCCTGTCTAGGGTTATTCATGCCTTGCACCTTATGCCACCGGCTAGGCACCGGCTCTGCCGCATTTAATCTTAAGTATTATTTAAAACAATAAAAGTATACATTTTCTACTACCTATTTTTAAAATTAACATTATCTAATTATTTAAAACAACAGACTTCACCAAGCTTTTCTTCTCTGCTCTATTACCCACAGTCAGTGAGCATTGAGTGACTGTGACATGACATGTCAGATAGAACCTTATAATTCCATGAGGAAGGGGACGATGTGTGTCAGTAGCCTTCTCCTGGTACCAGTGCTCTCTATTACCGATTACCGATACGGTATCGGTCCAACACTAGTCGGTGCACTTGGCAAAAGTCATTTACACTTCTGTGATGGCAGCATTAATGCAGAAAAGTATTCTGAGATTTTAGAGCAAAATATGCTGCTTTCAAGATCATCTATTCCAGAGACATCCATGCATTTTTCTACATGACAATGCAATGCAAAACCAAATGCTGCACACATTACAAAGGCATGGCTATGGAAGACGAAGGTACTGGCCTGTCTGCAGTCCTGACCTGTCCCCAATAGAGGGACAAAATAACACCTGAAACACTAAATTGCTTGGTATCCTCAGTGCCAAATTGTCTTTTAAGTGTTGTGAAAAGGACAGGTGTAAACAGCTGTATATGGCAAAGCTTGACGTTCTTAGCAGTGAAGCAAAACATGCTTTCACAATCATGCAACCCTCCCAAAAAACATACTCAGACCATCTTGGGACATTTAGATGGGTTTGAGTTCATTTGACGTGTACACATATGCAAGAGTAACCATGACTCAGCGGTTTGAGACCACCCCCTCAAAAAGTCAACTCACCAAATTTCTGCCCTGCCCTCCTAAACCAGTGTCCACATATAAATGGTTTGCCAGCTTTGATGGAGAAATTGGCTTGCACAGAGCTCGGACCTTAACTCCATCAGACACATCTGAGATAAATTGGAACAACCAACAGTGAGCAAAGGCCTACTGTCCAGTGTTCAAAAATATAACTGTATGACTGCTCAGAGGAAGGCAGCAAAGGGGAATAAACTCCATAAATACACCCATGTGCTGGGTTTAAGTTTTCAGTTTCCACAAACTATATAGTGTAGAATGCAATAAAAGCATGCATGCTGTTAAGTGTTCAAAGCTACAACTACACTTCAGTTCAAATATTGTAGAATTTATAACTTCGTAAAATAGCTGTAAAGAGTGGTGACACTGGTAAATGATGTAATGTGATGTGATAACAGGATACATGACATCAATATCTAAATGAGTTGAGTCAGTGTTGGAAAGCTAATTTGGAATGAAAACAGCAAAGGAACTGTTTAAATCACTGGAGTTCTCTTACTTAGGCTTATTATTACTTGACATTATGCTCTCATACAGCTCATATGACTTAGCAAACTACAGTGGGATGTTGGGATTGACCTCAGACCTTAACTGGTTGTGCTTTAAGAGGTGACTGTCCCATCTGGACCTACCATGTTATACTGATTTTGGTTTCATACCATTGACAAGGGTTTTATTTAGACATATGTTTTGGATAGATCTTTGACTTGAAATTATATTGCATGAAAAAGCATAATCATGTTTTTAGTCGAGCATGCAAAAATCAAAGTAAGGTAAAAATACCATTTCACCAAATGTTCCTTCCAACATGGTGTAAAGGCTCTCTCTGAGCTGACTGTGAAAATCATAAAACAGCCGTGGGTTGGACTTGGCAAAGAAACTTTGGACTTAGCACTTAAGACCAAGGATCCTTGAAATGTTCATTCTTGAGCACATCATTACATTACATACATCATTGTTTTAGCAATGATATAATGACCATATATCAGTAAAAACTGCTTCTATTGTCTACAGTGGCAAGTAGTTAGTGTCTAATGACAATTTAGTCCTTAGTCATAAATAAAAAGCTACTTTGAATACAATCTACTATTACTGCCAAAAGAGTTGCTAACAAACCAGCTAATTCACCAACTATAAACAGCTAAAAACAACAACAAAACACACAAAAAGATATGTACCATCTAATCCAATCTTCTGACTGACTGCATACCAGTCACCTCAAGTTTTCAGTTATGTAAAAAATATTACCAATGCTCCATCCTTACCGGTAACTGCACCAGAACAAGCTAAAATGTCAAAGATATGAATTCACATGTCAATGTTCACCAAAGTTTAAATATCACTCCCAAAATGTATTTGCCCCAGGAATTATGTCGCTATGGCTGTTTGTGGCTGTGAAGCTAATTCTCCCATGTGTGCTATTTGGATTTTGGTGTACTGTTTGGGGTGCTTCCTTTCGAGGTGGTCGAATGAGTTTGTTGAGTTTCCACCAGATGTTCCAATCTTGTCTTTGTATATTATGCAAACAACTGTTTGGGTAGTATTCGTGCTATAAAATCCAAACCAATTACATGTAACTTATGATGACCCGTTCAGTCACAGGCTCATTTGTATTGTCAGCCATACTGTGTTACCAACCAACCAAATGACTTCTAAGGACCTATCCACTTTATTACTGCTTTGTTATTTGTCTGTCAAGAAAAAGGCCAATCTGGCTTACTGAATAAAGCAGCGTCTTGCTGTTAAGAAATAACATTGTGACTGTCATGCCAGCACTTTCAGCACAAGTAATAGTGTGCTTACTATGAAGGTTCTCTGACCTCTCTAATTAGGGAAATTGTTGAGACATTTTAATCATTCATGATGTAAAATTGTCATATAGCCTTCCAGTCTTCCAATCATTGTACAGAATCACAAAGACTATATTTATAGAGTCGTCTGTCTCTGTCCTCTCGCATAAACATAAACAGCGAAAGACCACCTTGTACCACCATGTGACAATGGGGTGAATACATGTCTGGATACATTACTAGTTATTACTAGAATGCACAGATGAATTACCTCCATAACCTCCCTGATCATACAGCGTGTAATTGTTCTTCAAATTCTTGGTATTCATCTACATATTAGTAAAGCAAAGCATCCTGGTCAAAGTCCAACCCAGAATTCACTGAGCACAGGGACAGGGTGCCAGTTCATCAAGAGGGTTCCATAAACACACTATTTGACCTTGTTGCAAGCACCACCCTTCTCAGTATTACACAACTAATTCAGTCAGATAAGGATTCTACTAAGGTCTTGTGACTAGTGTCAATTTTCACAAACTCCTCCACTCACTGGGTGCCAACAAGTATCTATGGTTTTAAGGCTGTGATGTTGCTGGCCGGTCAGTGCTACAAATGCATTGGATTCCTTGATGGCATTCCTTCTACCACAACAAATGGATGATACACAATTGCTACTCTGTGATGTGCTTCTTCCAACCCATTTTACACTACCTCTGGTGATACTGCTCTTCACAAGTTCATGTGCACCACTGACACTGAACATGTGTGCACAATTTATCAACAACGTCTACCTCCTTCATCAGTGTAAATGTGTCAATACAGGACCACAGCTGATGTAATTTGGAAGGGGTCCATTCGTAGCACAGCAGTGACAAAGTGGCATGTTCCGTCAATGTGTGCTGGTTGTTACATCAGTATCAGACAACCAGCATATCAAGACCATGTCAGAGACAACTGTTGTGCCGAGAATGGTCCACAACACGACATCTGGTGAAGCATAATTTATATGATAAGGTAGATGGACCGTATCCTACATGATAGATTGAAGTGTAGAGCTTCATATTTCTTCCTTAATATGTTATTTCTGTAAATATAGTTTTACGAAGCAACAGAGAAGTCAAACTGAAATGAAATAACATTTCCGCAGAATAACCTTATTTCAGATAGACAGCCTGCGGTCACTAGAATTTGTTTTTAATTTAACTGTGTTGTGCTCACCAGTCATTAAGGAGTAATAGTTGGGAAAGGACAGACTCGGGAAATCAGGAGTCATGTAGTCCACTTTGACGCCGTCATCCACTATTTCTTTAAATCCTGGCAAGTTCTGCAGATCATCTAAGTAGTCGTAACGGAAACCGTCGATGAGAAACACCAAAAGTTTTCGGCTATCGACGTAGTTAACTGCGATAAAGATGAGAAAAACGCCGATTAAAGCGCACGGTGAGCTCGCGGGAGTCGACATGCTGCTCAGACTGTGCGCTTAACGGACTGAACCTGAGGAACCGAGTGAATCAGGGCATGAGTTACGATTAGGAGAGCGCGAGCACTGCAGCTCCAAATCGGTGAATCGGAGTTAAAGTGTGAAATTAAATATTATAACACCCAACTGATAATCAAAGACTGTTGTAGCTATAAATACGCAGCTTGTTAAGTACAGTCGTGTCACACGACTCCGGAGTCGACACTTCGACGTAATCTGAAAAGCACGCGACCCATCATCCTAATGGCGGCGCTACAGAATGTCATGATTTCGCTTTTTTGCAGAAGTCGGTGAGCGGAATTAAGGGTGTTACATGTTATATTATGACACCTAACAAGTAACTGATAATACAAATTAGTGGTAGCTAGCATAATTGCGCAGCTTGTTAATGAAATATACATTCGCGTCACACAAGACTTATAGATTACTCAGAAAAGTAATTGCGACCCATCAGCCTAACGGCGGCCCATACAATTTACTATGGTCTTTTCATAAATTTCATATTTTCTCTTTTTGCAGATGTAATTTAGTGTGAAAGGGTGTGGCCGTTGTTAACGTTGTTGCCTCACAGCTCCAGACACCCAGAGTTGAGGCAACTCCCATGGTGGAGTTTGCGTGTTCTCCGTTGGGTTTCCTCATGGTATTCTGGTTTTATCACACATTTGCATTGGGTTAACTGCCATTTCTCAATTTCCCAGGGTGAGTGAGTGTGGGCAATAAACATTCTAAACAAAAAAAAACCAACCAATTAGTTTAATGAGTCAATAATTACCTTTACAATGGCTACCATGAAATTTGGTTTGTATGTGGAGAAAATCATCAGGAGGCCAGCTATCAGGTGTTTGGCGTGGCATGGTGGCTCAGTGGGTAGCACTGTCACCTCACAGCAAGAAGGTTCTAGGTTCAATCCAAGGTAGAGAAGTCTCTTGTGTGGGTTTCCTCCCACAGTCCAAAGACATGCATTAGGTTAACTTATTATGCTAAATTGGCTCTCATCTGAGTGTTTGTATATCTATATGAGGCTAGCTGTGATACAACCTTGAGTGTTTTGTCTGTCGTTGAATGGCCATTGGTATTGAAGAGCTACAAACAACATACACTATTTACTATATACCCTCAAACTTGGTGGCTACTAAGGCCCTGTCCACACGAACACGGGTATTTTTAAAAACGTAGCTTTTTCTATGCGTTTTAACCGTTCGTCCACATGAAAACGGCGTTTTAGGTCACTGAAAACGGAATTTTTGGACAACTCCTTGCAAGGTGAAGATTTTCAAGAAACTCCGTTTTCAGCGTTGTCGTTGGACTGGGGAAAACGGAGTTTTTTGCTTGTAACGTCACTTTGTGCGCCGTTATCTCCTTTGTTTACATGAGGGGATTTTGTGCAATAGCGGACTTAGCCAAAATAGTGCCAGCTGTAACACTGTTACAAATCTACAAATGCATTTACAATTATTACTTTTTCATTACACTGAAGAACAGAGGCGTCGGAATGCGCTACGGAGGTCACTACTATATCCATTAGTGATGTGTCGGTCGCGACCGATCCGGCTCTAAGAGTCGGCTCTTTGAAATGAACGACGGGCGCCTGTTCCTGATTGTGAGCCGATTTATATATTTTTTAATTTATTGTACATGTGGACAATATTGTACATTCCGACACATTGCTGCTTATTGCACTTCTTGTTAGATGTTAAACTACATTTCGTTGCGTTGTACTTACAGTTGAATCTAATCTAAAATATATATATATATATATATATATATATATATATATACATTATATATCGGACCTCTCGTTGTTGGGACAGCTTTGATGGTTGTTGATGAAGAATGGCGAGAAAATGTCCGTATGCATAGGACGTTGCTGTTGTCGTTGAGAGAGCTGCTTCGCCGGCATATAGGACTGCTGGTTTGGCACTGCTCTTGACAGCGACTGTGTGCGTTTTTGCGTTTTCATGTGGACGAAGTTTTTTGTTTAAACAGTGCTTGTGTGGACGATGTTTTTTTATAAACGAATTTGCAAAAACGCACACAGTCGCTGTCAAGAGCAATGCCAAACCAGCAGTCCTATATGCCGGCGAAGCAGCTCTCTCAACGACAACAGCAACGTCCTATGCATACGAACATTTTCTCGCCATTGTTCTTCAACAACCACTTCGTTTTGAAGTTGTCCCACCAACGTAGGTCCGACCGGCTTTCGTCCAAAAACCGACCGGCGACGCTGGGCGGGAACTGCTTCGTGGGTGTGATTGATATAGTAAGTTGACCTCCGTAGCGCATTCTGACGCCTCTGTTCTTCAGTGTAATGAAAAAGTAATAATTGTGGCATTTAATTTGTAGATTTGTAACAAGTTCGGTCAGCAGTGTTTACAGCTGGCACTATTTTGGCTACGTCCGCTATTGCACAAAATCCCCTCATGTAAACAAAGGAGATAACGGCGCACAAAGTGACGTTACCAGCAAAAACTCCGTTTTTTGCCCAGTCCAACGACAACGCTTGAAAACGGAGTTTCTTGAAAATCTTCAACCTTGCAAGGAGTTTGTCCAAAAAATTCCGTTTTCAGTGACCTAAAACGCCGTTTTCGTGTGGACGAACGGTCAAAACGCATAGAAAAAGCTACGTTTTTAAAATTACCCGTGTTCGTGTGGACATAGTGCGGATAGACTGGTTTGTGGGATCATCCCTGGTGCTGTTACATGCACGTAGTGGGAAAATAGTGATGTGTACAGGGTTATCACATTGCACCCATAAGAGCCAGAGTGTGAAGGTTCAAATTAGCTGAGTAAGAGCAGTTTTGCTCAAATATTGCAATGCACACAACATTATGCGTGACATACCAGAGTTCAGATGGTTTGATGAACATGAAAGTGAAGTTGAACATCTCCCATGGCCTGCACAGTCACCAGTTTATTAGTAAATAGTAAATATTATTGAGCCACTTTGGGGTGTTTTGGAGAAGCGAGTCAGGAAATGTTTAACTCCACCAGCATCACGTAGTGACCTGGCCACTATCCTGCAAGAAGAATGGCTTAAAATCCCTCTGACCACTGTGCAGGACATGTATATGTCATTTCCAAGACGAATTAACGCTGTATTGGCCGCAAAAGGAGGCCCTACACCATACTAATAAATTATTTGTGGTCTAAACCAGGTGTTTTTTTCAGTTTTCATTGTTCTAACCCCTGTATAATATAAAAAGAGACGGCTCTTTCGGCGCCCAAGTGGCTCTTTAGATTTTTTGTAGCTTACTTTATTACCAAATTATGTGTAAAATGAATTACTAATGTAAAAACACATAATATCCAATGTTTGTTATTACTAATATGGTTTTTATTATTTACTATACTCAATGGAACACAGTAAAAAATAAAATACAAAAACGAAGACCCTCTCAATACAACAGGTCCAATCTGGTCTCAGGTCTCTGACTATGTGTATTATTTGTAAATTTGCAACTATATACAGGGAAACAAAACATTTTCAACCAAACATCACTCAACAAAATCTAAATAAAAATGTGCAAAACAAGAAAAAGCAACATCCAGGTTACAATTTTTAATGAAGATTGGCATTAAAAAAAACACAAGGATCTCATCTTTGAGGGCTTGATCCTGCATCTCCTTTCTGTTATGATCTGACCTGTTTTATATATATATATAAAATCTAAAGAATCTAATCTAAAAATCTAAAGAGCCACTTGGAAGCCGAAAGAGCCGGCTCTTTTTAGTGATCCGAGCCAAAAGAGCCGGAATTCCCATCACTAGTGGGAAAGGAAAGCTATCGGGATATTCACCCACTAGAGGGCAATATAACTAAACTGATATCTGAAGATTCTAAATTTATATTTGCATTTACAATTACAGCATTTAGCAGACGCCCTTACCCAGAGCGACATACAGAAGCAAATTGACCGAAGCTGTGTGCTTATCTTCACTGATTACTGTTTTATTTTATTTTTAGAAGGTTATTGATGTTACACGCTTACGAGAATTGATTGTTTATTAAACAGTGCTTATTTATAAGTCCCAACAATTTGATGATTGTGCTTAATTACATGAATGATGTGAATAAGTCACCACTGTATACATCAAAATTGTGTCCTTTAAAAATGAATATGACGTATTAATTCAGGGGGCTGATCACTTTTCCAAAAGTGAGACATGAGACCTTCCATTCAAGAACTAGTTGAAGTGAAACTAATTTATCTGCTAGGGCTTAGTTTGAACTTTGGGTTACTCTGGTTATAACTCCTTCTCAGAAATTAGAATCAGATGTTAATTACTATTTCCCTCCTGACAGTGGTAAACAGTTCTATGTTCACTGAAAGCTGCTGCTATAATCTTACATTATTCCTCTTTGTTATATGGTTTAGCCTGATATTTTATGTGCCACATTGTTTTTTTAGACTTCTAAATGATCTATATGAGGACTACACAGCGTCTCTTTTCCCAATATTGAACAAAGAACTCATGAAGGCAAAAACAATTCAACAACTGGTCTGCATGGTAGTTTTCTATTATCTTGGAATATAATATCATATAATGCTGCACCAAATACGGGCATTATTATTGATTGTATTCAGTATTCATTTACCAAATGCAATAATCCAGTGCTACATATACCTAAACAGTTTAAATTCCTTGTGGTATGGATTCCACAATTTGACTTTATGTTGGCATGATTGCATCATGCAAGTCTTGCAGATTTATCAGGTGCACTTTCAACCTGCGAATCTCCCATTCCATCACATCCTAAAGATCTGCTATTGGATTCAGAGCTGGCGATTGGGAATTCACGTATGAACACTGAGCTCACAGTCATGTCTATAAAACCAGTTTAAGGTGACTTTTGCTTTGTGACATGGTTCACTTTCATGTTGGAAGTAACCATTAGAAGATGGTTAAATTGTACTCATAAAGGTTTACACATGGTCAGCAACAATACTCAAAAAGGCTGTATCATTCAAGAGATTGCTTGGTATTAACAGGCCCAAAGCAGAATCAAGGAAACATTCCCACAGCATTACGCCAACTCCACCAGCCTGGACTGGACACCAGCAAGGACACCTTGTTTCTTACATTTACTTTAACTTTTATTTCATTGCAGATAGTATTAAACTAAACATTTTATGTTTTGTCTGGTTGATAAACATCTATTCCTGCATTTCTGGCCTGTAGCACATTCCAAAAATGTTGGGACGGGGCAATTTAGAGCTAGTAGTGAATTAAAAAAATCTAAATAATAATGTGATTTCAAACAGGTGATGTCAATAGATGATTGTAATCATGCAAGCAGCATCCAGGAAAGGCTGAGTCTTTGAGGAGCAAAGATGGCCAGAGGATCTCCAGTTTGTCAACCAATGCATGAGAAAATTATTGAAATGTTTAAAAACAATGGAACAATTTCAGTGCAACCTTATCGGCACGCTTAACCTGAATGCCCATAATCTTCGATCCCTTAGATAGCTGCTATTCAAAAATAGCTGATATAATCACATGAGCAAGGGATTACTTTATCAAACCATTGTCAAGCACTACAATATAGAGTCACAGTTGCAAATGCCACTTAAAACTTTACTGTGCAAAAAAGAAGTCTTATGTTAACCATGTCCAGAAGCAGCATTGACTTCTCTGAGCTCAGAGTCATCTGGGATGGGTCATCACAAAGTGGAAACATGTATTGTGGTCAGATGAATCAGTATTGCAGATCTTTTTTTTTGGAAAAAATGGACGCTGTGTGCTGCTGACCAAAGACAATAAGGACCAGACTTTTATCCAGACAGTCCAAAAGCCAGACTCTGTCATGTTATGGGTTTGTGTCAGTGCCCTTGGCAAAGGTTATTTACACTTTTGTGATGGCAGCATTAATACAGAAAAGTACATTTTGAGCAACATATGCTGCCTTCAAGACAACATTTTTTCAGAAATGTCCATGCATTTTTCAACAAGACTAGGCAACACAAGTCAAATAAAAAAAAGGTTAGGACTGAAATATATAAATCCCTTCCAGACTTTCTTTGAGGAACATTTTACATGTTTTTAAACATTTCAGTAATTTTCTTACACATTTGTTGATATACTGGAGATTCTCTGCCCATCTTTATTTCTCAAATAATCTTTCATGGATACTGTTTTGGTACCAAATCATGATTATGTAACAAATCATGATCACCTGGTGACATTACATTACATTGTTACATGTCATTATTTAGTTGTTTTTTTTTGTTGTTGTTGTTTTTTTACCTCGTTACTAAGCCTAATTTGCACCCATCCTAACTAGTTTTGGACACCAATGTGTAGGTATACAGATATTCTGTGCTTGTGAGTGTATACCCTCAATCTTTTGGTTAATAATCCAGCATCTTAATTATTAAACCATTATATCGTTAGAAGTTAAATTCAGTAATATTACACATTGGTACTGGAGCTGTAAGATGACTAAATATTTTTTGTCACTTTACTTATTTATATAAATATTTTGCACAATTTTATTACGTTTATCTCAATTAATCTTTTTTTTTTTTTTTTTTTCGCTTGCCTATTTGACATTAAAGATTTTTTTTATTGAAACAGCACTACACAGTCATATGAGTGGACAATATAAATGACAACAGAATGCATTTATTACTTTTACTAACATTTATTGCATGTCATTTTCAAAACATCTTATCTTGTTTTCTGCATCACACTGTTTCATGGTCTTTTTCTGTGATGAACACACACACACATACACACACACACACCCATGAGGCATGAGTGGGCACACTGTTGTATTAAAAGAACAGGGATCTATGAGAGTCTGATCTTCACGTGAGGAGGTGTATCGTGGTACAAACAAAACAATATCTCAGGGCTTCAGAAAGAGTTGTTGATGCTCATTAAGCTGGAAAAGATTACAGAACCATCTCAAAGGTGTTTGGACTCCAGCAATCCATAGTCATACACATTGTGTCCAAATTGAGAAATTTCAAGACCACTGTTACTCAGTTGGCCAACAAAAAACACTCCAAGAGCAAGGTGTGTCTGCAAGGTCACAAAGGAACACAAAGAACCCAATTGAACCCTCGCTCACACTGTCTAATGTTAATGTTCATGGGTCTACCATGAGGAGAACGATGAACAACAGTGGTGTGCATGGTAGGGTTGAGAAAGGTATAGCTTTCCAAAAAAGAATATTGCTGCAAAGTTTGTGAACCCTTTAGAATTTTCTGTATTTCTGCATAAATATGACCTAAAACATCACCAGATTTTCACACAAGTCCTAAAAGTAGATAAAGAAAACCCAGTTAAACAAATGAAACAAAAATATTATACTTGGTCATTTATTTATTGAGGAAGATGATCCAATATTACATATTAGTGAGTGGCAAAAGTATGTGAACCTTTGCTTTTAGTATCTGGTGTGGCCCCCCTGTGCAGCAATAACTGCAACTCAGCATTTCCAGTAACTGTTGATCAGTCCTGCACACTGGCTTAGAGGAATTTTAGCCCATTCCTCCATACAGAACAGCTTCATCTTTGGGTTGTTGGTGGGTTTCCTCACATTAACTGCTTGCTTCAGGTCCTTCCACATTTCGATTGGATTAAGGTCAGGACTTTGACTTGGACATTCCAAAACATTAACTTTATTCTTTAACCATTCTTTGGTAGAACGACTTGTGTGCTTAGGGTCGTTGTCTTGCTGCATGACCCACCTTCTCTTGAGGTTCAGTTCATGGACAGATGTCCTGAAATTTTCCTTTAGAATTCTCTGATATCATTCAGAATTCATTGTTCCATCAATGATGGCAAGCCATCCTGGCCCAGATGCAGCAAAACAGGCCCAGACCATGATACTACCACCACCATGTTTCACAGATGGGATAAGGTTCTAATGCTGGAATGCCGTGTTTTCCTTTCTCCAAAAATAATGCTTTTCTTTTAAACCAAAAAACTCTGTTTTGGTCATATCCAAACACAAAACATTCTTCCAATAGCCTTCTGGCTTGTCCATGTGATCTTTAGCAAACTGCAGACTAGCAGCAATGTTCTTTTTGAAGAGCAGTGGCTTTCTCCTTGTAACCCTGCCATGCACACCATTGTTGTTCAGTGTTCTTCTGTTGGTGGACTCATGAACATTAACATTAGGCAATGTGAGAGAGGTCTTCAGTTGCTTAGAAGTTACCCTGGGGTCCTTTGTGACCTTGCCAACTTTTTTTGTTTTATGTCAAATTTATGCAGAAATATAGAAAATTCTAAAGAGTTCACAAATTTGTTCAATTAAGTTCTTTTTATCTACTTTTATGACTTTTATGAAAATCTGATTATGTTTTAGGATATATTCATGCAGAAACATAGAAAATTGTAAAGAATTCACAAACTTTCAAGCAATATGGCCCTATCCAACAAGTTGTAATTAATAAGGTTTTGTCTAATAGTAATTAATATTGTTCTCAATAGCATTCTAAATAGCCTTTTCCATTCTAAATTTGTAGCTGTTTAAGTCTTTTGAGGATTTCTTTTTTTTTTTTTCAATTTTTTCAAAATTTTTTTTTATTTTTTTTATACCTTTTGAGCTTAATGAGTGTGCAGCTAGATGGGACAGGGGCCAACTCCTTCAGATACACAAGGAAGTAACCTTGAGAGGAACAACAATCAAAAATGGTGAGACCAACAACAGAATTAAATTCTTGTGGTACTTATCCAGTCTAGTATCAGTGGTGGACAAGTTCTGCTTAATCAGCTAATTTTAAGTGAAAACACTCTGGTGCCACTCTTGGTAAACCAGTCATTTAAAAGCATGCAATTAATTAGTCCAAGAGTTCAAAACACGTTCAAAATAAAGTGTGTGCCATACCCTGATTGGTGTGCTTGCTTCTTGCTTCTTTAATTTTTGTATTTCACATTTTTATGCACACATAAGCCAAAAGAAATGACAGATTTCACATTTGTTGTGGAGTAAAAAGTAAGATATTATTTAAATGTAGAGGAGTCAAAGAAAAAAAGTCACCCAAAATGGAAATACTTACTAATGGAATACTTAATGGAAAAGATAAACACAAAACATACTTACGTATAGTAACACATTACATTTACTTCAGTACTGTCCACCACTGCATAATATAATGGAGATTGAACAATATTGTGTATATCACATAAAAGGTTCAGTTGTGTATAAGAGTCTTGAGAGAATATAACAGGTTAATTGGAACTGTTTGTGGTCACATCTAGTGGCTGTTGAGGTGAGATTATTCACTACAGCAGATGGTGCCAAATGAAGCAGGATATGACATTGTTGGCTTTTTTTGTGTTGTTGTTTAATGTCCTTTTTGATCATTTGGTCTTCTAAAACCTCCGACGTTCACTGTGCATTTAAGTTAATGTTCTTTCCATACTTTCATACTTTTCATACTTTCCATACTTATATTTTCTTTCCATTAAAACATTACGTAATTTAAAGCATATCTAAATGATGCTTTACAACCCCTTTGGTGTCTGAACAGATGTGCAACCACTAGGTTGTGCTATTAACCAACGTTAGGGGTGAATAAGGTAGTACTGACAACAGGCCTCATAAATAACTGATACACAATGTACTTACCTACTAAACGCAGCGCGAGGTTTTCTGAGTACAAAATGATCAGAATATATCAGAGTCAAAAACAGTGTGTGTGTGTGTGTGTGTGTGTGTGTGTGTGTCAGAAAGAGAGAGCGAGAGAGTGAAGGAAGTAAAGTACATCCTCAGTGACCTTTGTGTTTACTTATGAGTTGAGTATTCAACTGTCATATGGTTGCCAGGGTGACTCAGGTGTCTTTAAGGCAGCCACATTAACAACCTGAGAACAGCAACCGAAACCAAAAGGCAATAAGGAGGCCCCTCCTTTCCTTTCTTTCTACACTCAGACACCACACACACACACACACACACACACACACACACCATGTCTGTGTATTACTATCTTCAATGGGTCATTTCACTGACTTGTGTATTAACATAGCTACATAAACCAATGACTACATCTAATCCTAACCCCGACTCCAACATCAGCCGCATTACCCAAAAGCAAATGTTCTGCCTCTTTTGGTTTGCAAATGAAAGCTGCATTTCTAAAGCACATGGTGACCAGCATATCCCACCATAATAAAGACTTTGGACACACACTATCATCCCGTAGACATTTGATGCACATAAAGAAATGAAAACACCCATTTACCAGCTTGTCTTTGTATTATTGTTAGAACTTTCCGTTGACAGCTGTATACACATACTTCAATACACAGCTGTAGCTAATTAATGTTACACCTACATCTATACCTACCCCTAACTTTAACCTCAGTAATCTAAAACAAATAGTTTCACTCATATGGATTTTCACAAATGAATTTCAATTGTGAGAACCAACAAAATGTCAGGACCACAAGGTAAATTAATGTCAGATGTTGTTGGGAGATTTGGTCCTTAGAATGATATAGAAACCTGACTCACACACACTCATAGGTGCATACATACGGAAGCACACACCCAAAGGTTAGATCATATTACACAACTGCCACTCTGTCTGACATGCAAACACAGACAGAGAAGGAGAAGGAACTGTTTGAAACTTGGGTCCATTAAGGAATCCTTGTTTTGATTTGCTACAAATTGACAGTATGCTTAAATTAAACAGAATTACGTAGAAAGAGTACAGTATCTAAAAAGATGGCAATGCATTTTAGTCAGGTGTTCAGTATTGCACGCATTCCAAATGTAGTTTTCAACTACTTATTTAATCAATTATAAATAAAGTGAGGGCTCAGTGCTTAAGGTCCTGGACTATGTACCAGAAGGGCCCTTGGGTAAGGCCCTTCATTCTTAAGGACTGTACCTTGTAAGACTGTATCAGTTGTAAGTTGCTCCGCATCATCCTCCTTAAAGCTGTAAATTAGAAATTTTAAGCTGAAGCATCTATAGCATGACCCAGAAAATGTCAGGTGGTGCAACTACACAAAATCATCATAGTACAAAATATGTATTATACTGTAATACTTTCACATTCTAGATACACGAGGGGCAGGGAAACAGATGTAGGTGCAAGAGTGCTAGCTTTGACATTCAACTTAGTGAAGACACAAAGAACAAACAAACAAACCCAAACCTAATACTCACAGACTAGATACTCAAAGATAACAAGACCAAACATTGCAAATACACTCCGACAGCGATAACAAGACTAGACAAAGCTATTACTTACAGTAATATGACAACTTGACAATGCGAATAAACAACATATGACGCAAAAGATAATAGAAACCATGCAGACAGAACAGAAACTAACCAGACAGAGCTAAGAAATCCAGGAAAAACAGTGTGTATATTGTACAAAGCATACAATACTGTACATCTACAGACTGCTACAGACAAAGCAAGCTAAATCGCACCCATTTACTATTTAGTGTTTTGTTTAGGATGTCGGCCATTTTGCAGGGCATCCGAATTCTCAGTGGACAATTCGATTCCACATATAGTACACTACATTGTTACCTATAATGCATCATAAATATAGTGGAAAACGATGTACACTAACTTACAGACTAACGTACCATAATGTATATCGGCTTCCTTCGCCTTTACTTGGCAAAGATGACAGATGAATTCGATACCACTGGAGTGATGATGAATTTAGTGTACAAATATAAGTAAAAATATTATTTACTGACTATTAAATGACAAACAGTTGATAATAAATAGTGCATTTCATATTTATGTATTTGTCATGGTGGGGCAAAAATTTTACAGTGGGGCAAAAAAGTATTTAGTCAGCCACTGATTGTGCAAGTTCTCCTACTTAGAAAGGTGAGAGGTCTGTAATTTTCATCATAGGTACACTAGGAGAGACAAAAGGAGAAAACAAATCCAGAAAATCACATTGTAGGATTTTTAAAGAATTTAATTGTAAATTATGGCGGAAAATAAGTATTTGGTCACCCACAAACAAGCAAGAATTCTGGCTCTCACAGACCTGTAACTTCTTCTTTAAGAAGCTCTGTTGTCCTCCACTCGTTATCTGTATTAATGGCACCTGTTTGACCTCGTTATCTGTATAAGAGACACATGTCCACAGCCTCAAACAGTCAGACTCCAAACTCAACCATGGCCAAGACCAAAGAGCTGTTGAAGGACACCAGGAAGAAAACTGTAGACCTGCAGCAGGCTGGGAAGAGTGAATCTACAATAGGCAAGCAGGTTGGTGTGAATAAATCAACAACTGTGGGAGCAATTGTAAGAAAATGGAAAGACCATTGTTAATCTCCCTCAATCTCTGGGGTCTCACGTGAGACCTCATCCCGTGGGGCCAAAATGATCCATGAGAACGGTGAGTAAAAATCCCAGACTACACGGAGGGACCTGAATGAATGACCTGCAGAGAGTTGGGGACCAAAGTAACAAAGGCTACCATCAGTAAACACAAAACGGCAAGAGGGACTCAGATCCTGCATTACCAGGCGTGCCCCCCTGCTTAAGCCAGTACATGTCCAGGCCCATCTGAAGTTTGGCAGAGAGGCATATGGATGATCCAGAAGAGGGATTGGGAGAACACCATCTGGTCAGACCTGAAAAAATAATAGAACTTTTTTGGTAAAAGCTCAACTCGCCGTGTTTGGAGGAAGAAGAATGCTGAGTTGTTGTATATCCCAAGAACACCATACCTACTGTGAAGCCATGGGGGTGGAAAACATCATGCTTTGGGGCTGTATTTCTGCAAAGGGGAACCGGAAGACTGATCCGTGTTAAGGGAAGAATGAACGGGGCCATGTGTTTGTGAGATTTTAAGACCAAAACCTCCTTCCATCAGTGACAGCACTGAAGATGGAACGTGGCTGGGTCCTTCCAGCATGAGAATGATCCCAACACAACACACCGCTTGGGCAACGAAGGGAGTAGCTCCGTAAAAAGCATTTCAAGGTTCTGGAGTGGCCTAACCAGTCTCCAGACCTCAACCCCATAGAAAATTGTGGAGGGAGTTGAAAGTCTGTGTTTTCCCAGCGACAGCCCCAAAACATCACTGCTCTAGAGGAGATCTGTATGGAGGAATGGGCCAAAATACCAGCTACAGTGTGTGCAAACCTGGTGAAGACTTAACAGGACAGGCAAACGTTTTTACCTCTGTCATTGCCAACAAAGGTTATGTTACAAAGTATTGAGCTGAACATTTATTATTGACCAAATACTTACTTTCCACCATGATTTACAATTCAATTCTTTAAAAATCCTACATTGAGATTTTCTCATTTTGTCTCTCATAGTTGAAGTGTACCTATGATGAAAATGACAGATTTCTCTCATCTTTCTAAGTAGGAGAACTTGCACAATCAGTGGCTGACTAAATACTTTTTTGCCCCACTGTAGTTCGTCAGACAAATTAGTAAAGTTTTACACTTGACAAGTAGCAGTGTCAGCTAAATTAAAACATTGCTAAACTGTATTACTCTTAAGTCTTGTGACAGCACTGGTAGGCCTGTGGATGTTTCTGCTGGTTTATGTGACAAAAGGTCATGATGATTTGTTTCTGGCATAAGCAAGTGCTGTCTGAATTCCCTCGTTTGTGTTGCTCACTGCTATCCTATATAGTGTTCTACAAAGAATACACTATATAGTGATCAGTGAATAGAGTAAATGAGTGGACCATTTCAGACACACCCCAAGACAGAATAAGATTCCTACAGAGACACTACCAGGGAGGCTAACATGAGACAGAAAAATACATGACATGGAAAATGACAAGAAACAGGAACAAGATACACCAATCAGGCTAGGAGCAGGATGACAAAACTGGAGCCAAGGTCATCCAGGCTGTAACTGAACAGTCTGCTGTGGAAGAAGAAAGGGGTCAGAGAGAAGTCATGTCAGGATGATGCATCGTACCTCATCCTGACAATTACATATATTATATAAAGACACATCTTCAAATCATTAATGTGAATTAATTTTCCCCTACATGAAAATAATTTTAAAAATAATATATTTGTCGTTATTGTGCCACATGACACTTTTGTATTTAAAAACTTTTAAAACTGTCCTGCTTTACATGTCATGGTTTCTATGTTTTCCAACAGTCAAGCAGTTGTACCACTTCCAATTTTCTGTAACTTTGGGATGACAATTGGCATCACATTGTTTTACATTGTCATATATTAGACTAGTTTAAATGTAAACAGGGCACTTACACTCAAAATATGCATGTAGAAGAACGATTGCTGTGGGCTTAGTCACCCAGAGATCCAAAAGTGCTCTAGAAGATGTTGATGGGATAAAGAATGTCTGTGTGGGTGGGGTGGGGTGGGGTGGGGTGGGGTGAGGAGGGGGGAGCCTATTCTGGAACTCGGCATCGCAGGGACTCAAACACAGGTCTCCATGTTGGTAGGGTGGTGAACTGCTGTGCTGTTCTACCTGAGCTTTACACTTGGGATGATAAAATACCAAATGTTAATTTCATTCTGTTGCACTTTAGGCATCACATTATTTTACACAGTCTTGTATTATACAGCATTATTTTAAAGGAAACTCTAAATGTACATACACAGGTTCTGTAGCTTTGGCCACCATGTGATGACCGAGATGTGCTCTAGAGGATGTTCACTGAGAAAAAGTGAAACCTTAAGTTGTTTCAGCTTCACATAGAACACACTGAAACTCAAACTGACAGTTGATATCTCAGTCTACCAAGCCATCATTCTTCTTTCCATCTGATTCACTTCTTTCCATTCTCTGAATAACTGACGTTAGAAGACATAATTTTTGACTCCCATGGCACTTCAGAAGCCATTTGCTAACTACACTAAGAGGATCTTCATAATGCTCTAATGGTTTGTGTTCATATTGCAGCTGCTATCAGTGAGCAGTAGTGGTGGGTGATGTACAACCCCTGGCAAACATTATGGAATCACCACTCTCAGATCATATTCACCTAGCTTTTTCACTTCATAGTAAAAGTGCAAATCACATAAATGAGACCAAATGGTTTTTGCAGAATACTAGAGGAATTATCGTCCCTCACAAAAGTGAATTTATACTGTAACAACAGCCTATGCCAGTTTAATTTACAAAATTTACAAACTTCACCAACTGGCAGAAATGGGAGGTGGATGGAGAATGCCAATTCCAAGATGCTATATTATCAAACAATCAAGAAGAGGTACAACCCCAAATCAGAAAATGTTGTGCCAGTATGGAAAATGCAAAAAAGAAAGAAAGAAATAAATAAAAACAACCAACCAACCAACCAACCAAACTTTACATTTACTTTTATCTCATTGCAGATAGTATGAAACCAATATACTTCATGCTTTTTTTAGCCAACTTACTTTCACTTGTTAATCCTTTCCTGCATTTCAGGCTTGCAACACATTCCAAAAAACGTTTGGATGAGGGAAATTTAGGGATAGTAATGAGGTAAAAAATGTCATCAAGTAATCAGCAATCATTATTTGATTCAATAGCAGTATCCACAAAAGGCTGAAGAGCAAAGATGGGCAGATGATCAACAAATGTGTGAGAAAATGATTGAAATGTTTTAAAACAATGTTCCTCAAAGAAAGATTTGAAGGGATTTACATATTGCTCTACAGTGCATAATAGCATAAAAGTATTCAAGAAATCCAGATGAATTTCAGTGCATAAAGGGAAACGCCTAAGCTGAACTCCATTGATCTCTGATCCCTCAGATGGCACTGCATCAAGAACCGTCATTCATCAATATCTTATAGAATCACATGGGCAAGGGATTACTTTGGAAAATCTTTGTCAAGCATTACAATACCAGGTTAGTTACAAATGCCACTTTACTTTGCAAAAAAGAAGATAACATTAACCATGCCCAAATGCGGAATAATAAAATGGTAAATACTGTACCGTCCACACTTTTTTTGGAATGTGTTGCAGGCATGAAATGCAGGAATGGATGTTTATTAACAAATGAAATAAAGTTGACCAGACAAAATGTGAAATATCTCAGGTTCATACTGTCTACAATGAAATAAAAATCAAAGTAAATGTAAGAAAACTGTTTTTTATTGGCATTTTCCATACTGTCCCAACTTGTTCTGATTTTTGGGTTGTAAAAAGATAATAATAAAAAGTAAAAAAAACTGAAAATCCCAAAAATCAAAACATGAATTTGAAAGAAGTGATCCTTAAGCATACCCCGCTGTAGCCTCCTGCCATTTCCTCATTCTCTCT
This sequence comes from Ancistrus triradiatus, assembly GCA_025084515.1. NCBI lineage: Eukaryota > Metazoa > Chordata > Actinopteri > Siluriformes > Loricariidae > Ancistrus > Ancistrus triradiatus. Next base: position 225,407 of record JAJAGP010000541.1, read on the forward strand.
CCAGTTCTCGTTTGAGCATTGTTCACCTTGTGTTTCATTTGTTCACATGTACAGTGCAGACATATTTTCTTCTATGTACTCTCAAAACAGTACAGTCTTTGTACAGCTTTTACATTATATTAGGCCTTAAGAAATCTAGAGATGATTAAAAATATAGTGGAAGTTGTATGCAAATACTACATCGTTTTATATAAGGGATTTGTGAATAAAAGGATTTCGGGGTCCGTGAGTTCTAGAATCAATCCCCATGGATACGGAGGGGTGGCTGTACAAACCTTAGGCTGTATCTCCCATCCTCTTTGTCATGTACTGATATGAAATCTAGAGAAATTCTAATCTCATTTCTACTTTACATGTCAGTAATCATGGAGAAAGTGGAATGTACATTCCAGTCATCTCACGCTGGTGCACAAGATGTGGAAATACTGTCTTAGCATACTGCAGTGATTATTTCATTCTTTAGTAAATGTTTCTATTTTTGTGTCTGTGGCTAAAAATATCTTCAGCTAATATCATTCAGCTCCAGAATCAAGCAGTGTTTCACATTTATTATCAAGACATCCTTTATTTATATAATATAATCGTATCATGTAATTAGATACTCAATGATCCACAGGATTGAGTAGCCCATGAATGTGTACAGACACACATTCAATTATGTGAACACACTTCCACACAGCCAGAAGTTGAAAGGTTTCTGCCACCTCAGATTTACTACACATTTTTACAAATGAATTACAAAAAATAAGATAAGGATGATTTAAGACTTTGGCAAAAAAACAAAGTTGCTTGAGAGTGAATAGTGAATAGTAATAAAATGTCATTTTTTTTCTCACAGAAGAAAGTCCGAGACAGTTATATGAATAGTATTAGGAGTGTCTGTCTTGCCACAGTCATGCCCAAAACGACAGAAAACCACAGACCAGTGTGCAATAATCTGCATGTCTCCCTCAGGTGTGATCAAACAGACACTGGGCAAAAGGATGCCGATTGGATATTAAGTGTCATGTTTGCCTAAAAACACAGATCTGACACCTTGGATTTTTAAATTAGGGCACTGTAGACAGGTGACAAAAATCTGTGCTGCAAATACAGTAGTCAATGTTTGATCACAACGACGGGAGTGTCAGTGATATGAACCTTAAATTCTAGTTGAGCAAACTTTGCAGGAGGACATAAGGCCTATTAGCTGGAGCAACTCTGTGTCCAAAAGAACAAGTACTAATCCATCAGAATGGTCCACAAGAAAGAGCGAAAACTGAAATGTAGAACTTCTGTAAAAAAAATCAAGCACACCAACATTACACAGTTTAAACGGAGCAAGTTTTCTCCAATGCTCTGCAAATCCTATCGTGTATTAGTTGGGTTTGAAATTATTGCTAATTAATTTGACTAAGGAGGAAATTAGCATTTCACACAGGACATTGTACAGGTATGTGCCGGTAAACGTCCATTCGATCAATGCCCGTTCGCTTTAATAACCAAGGTCTTATCAATTCTAGTAAGTTATAATAGGAAATAACTCCCAACTCCAGATGTTGCGGACATAAACAGCTGGTCAGCTCAACAGCCAATCGATGCAGAGGATTCATGAGCAGAGCATGAGTTACAAGTTTAAGAGCAGAAGTCCGTCATTCATGTGTGTGTGTGTGTGTGTGTGTGTGTGTGTGCTCGCTTGCTCGTTAGCTCTCATTTGGACTAGAGACTGTTCTAACTTGGTGCATGTATTTAGAGACTTTTTAGTGCAAGTTACTTGTGTTTGTGTGTACTTATTTGTAACAAGCTGTGAATTGTGTTCATAAGCGCATGTGCCTATCCCCGCTAACCTATAACTATATATACTGGTTCACATGGAGCGTCAGTCCACAAATGTCAGGTCCATCATACCATCCTCTTACGTGTTACAGGTTTCCTCTATATAAGGTCGTCATGTAAATATTATTGTGTTTTCTATAGTTATTGTGAATTTCCATAAATTAAAAATTAGTGAGGCTGTGTAGACTGTGGTGACCTAGTGGTTAACGTACTGGACTCTGGACCAGAAGGTCCTGGGTTCAAATCCCACATCTGCCACTGTTTGGTCCTTGAGCAAGACCCTTAACCCACAACTGCTTGGAAAGCAATCAATTGTAAGTCACTCTGGATAAGGGCGTCTGCTAAATGTTGTAAATGTAAAATTAGAGTCAAATCGCATCTTGAAGGGACTGTGGTAGCCTAGTGGTTAAGGTACTCTGGAGCAGAAGGTCAAGAATTCAAATCCCACCTCTACTAAGCTGCCACTGTTGGGTCCTTGAGCAAGTCCCTTAACCCACAAATGCTTGGATTGTAAGACTGTATAAGTTGTAAGTCGCTCTGGATAAGGGCGTCTGCTAAATGACATAAATGTAAATGTAGATCGATCAGATTTACGTATTGTTTGTGTGCAGTTTTCTTGTGAAAATACTCTTTTGTAGCCTACATAGACTAAGTGACTTTGATAATGTCCGGTCAACGTCCATTTTTGGTCAAAGTGTTTCACAGAACATAATGCGGACGTTAAACGGCGCATACCTGTATATTGCTAAATTAACATTTTGTTTTGGTCTTTATCCTTGAGGTTCTGTTTTTCAAATAAATTCTAGTTTAGCATACATTTTTAAATATGCAAAAGGCAGAAGGTCATCCCTGGTTCAAACACATTTTCACAGCACTGTAAAGATTTGTATTTACATTTAGGCTTTTCAGGCATTTACACAAAAAAACCCAACAACTATAAAACAAGTGCTTCATCATTCACAAAAATGAAGAACCCACATTTTGAAAATTCCCTTTCTGCACAATATATCGGCCTATGACAGATTTTAAGATATGATACAACTGTTTACAAAAGTGCATTCTTGGCTGGGCATGAGACACACAAAAAGCTTCTTAAAGAAGTGATACCAGTGGTGCTATAGAGAATGAAAGAAGGCCACAGATCATCTCATTCAGTGCTTTTCAATAAGGTGCTAAAGCTGATGCCACTCACTCAGCCATGACTCTCCTGTATATACACATCCAAAAAAGAGCTAGAAACAATGGCAGCTCTGGGACCTTTACCTGAACTGGACCGCTCCCTGAATTTAAGGCTTGGACCTGCAATGAATTTTGCACATTGCCCTGTATCATGATTATCATATCACCCACAGCTAAGACGAGCTACTCACTGAGCCAGAACACAGTGAGATCATCAACTGGAGATACCACAGTGTTGCTTAGGTCTCTACGGTCCAGTACAGCCTTCAGTAAGCATGGTTAAGACCATGTGGCCTTCCTCAGCAACTCTTGACTGATTTAGACACGTCTGAGGTCTTCATGATGACGCTGGCTCGTTTCTCAGGGACAGCCGGTTGATTCGAAGCTAATGGAGGGTGTGAAGTCGGGTGAGGCGAGTTCAGGAGGTTCCATGGACCCCCGCTGGACAAGGAGCCACGAAGAGAAGAGGATGAAGCATCCTGGACGGCGGTAATCCTGAAGTTGGGCTTGGGTGGGGTGATGAAAGTGGACATGCTGGGTAAGGACATCCTCATCATGGGACCCAAAGCTGGCTTTGAATCATGAGTCATGTTCCATACAACTGATCGCACATGCTGTAAAACAAGTAAAGCATTAAATCGGTAGGCTGTTTGGAGACAATGGCATACAGTTGCAAAAACATTAGCCCTGGAAGAACAAGCGTTAATAACACTTGTTTTTTGACCTGCATGATATGGATGCCCCAATCCAATCTATGATTCAATACACGCAAGGTGTCACATGAAAATAACAGTATTAACCAATTCGTCACATGAGAGTAGCGGTGGGTAGAATGAAGCTTTTGAATCAGTACTGCATTTGAAGTGACTCGGGGTTTCAAAGATTTTGATTGAGTGCTTTACACTGACATCTGCTGGAAAATAAAAATTTCTAACACAGCTGAGACATTTTGCATACACGGAACGCAAAACACGTTTTTGTCATTTTTGGTGACAATATTCATATACATGTTTTCCATATATCCTTTTATTATCATTATTATTATGATTAGTAGTAGTAGTAGTAATATTAGTAGTAATAGTACAGTAGTACCTTGGTTCTCGACCACCTTGGAACTCGTCGAATTTGGTTCTCTACGCATTTTGACCAGAAAAATTTGTCTCGGTTCTCATCGTTTGCTTGGTACTTGGTGCACTTGCTTAAACTTGTACAAGTCGAGCTGTGCAACTGAAATTGATTCACAATTCATGATTCATGATTCAGTACACAGTGATTCAGTGAGTCAGATTCACAAGATTAACAAACCGTTGCTCAGTGAGGATCTCCGCTAGTTTCATCGTGTTTTTCTTTATTTTCTACAGTACTGTATTCTTATTGCAAATAAGAGTCCATGGGTCCCCAATAGGATTGTATTGACTGCCAACCAAAAGGGAAACAGTTACTTAATGCTCCAGAACACAGTCTGCAGTTAGCATTAGCAGCTATGCTAGCGCTCTGAGTAAGTGTTTTTCACTTTCAATCCATTACTCCACTAAATTCCATGAGATTTTTCAACACTTTACTATAAAATTACTTTTGAGTTAATGATTTTGGCCAACTGTAGGTTAATGTAAGTGTTTTAAACATAAACTCCATTAATACATACAATGCCTTATACAGAGTGGATTTTCTGTGGGTCTGGAACGGATTCATTTAATTTACATTATTCCTTATGGGAAAAATTTGATCGGTGCTCATCATTTTCAGTTCTCAATAAGGCTTCTGGAGTGAATTAATGATGAGAACTGAGGTACCACTGTATAATTATTATTTGTTCAAGAGTAAAACCAATAATCAAATTCATATCTGTATCAGCAGATAGGCAATGTTGTGGTATTAATATCAGAAAGTGGTATCAGGACATCTACAGTATTGAAGTTATAAGACAGCTTTGAAAAATGCCAAGAGTTTGTTTCTGATACCATGTTTCTAAGTTACAAATGTTTTATTCTTTTTTTATAGAAATTTTTGTTTTGTTGTACTCTTCGTAAGGATGCATTCACAAGGATCTTTTTAGTATCTATCAAAAACACATTTAAGCAGTGGGTGTCAATTCAACAACAACAAAAACATCTCACATCTTACAAAGCAAATGGAATTTTTTGGAAATGGTTGTGTCCATGTGTCATACAGCTGGATTTGGTTATTTGTAATGATGGTGATTTATATGACTTATGGTGATTACTGGTGCTGCTCACTGGAGCATTGGTCTGCCTTCCAGACAAGTCAGACATCACATGCAATCTTGACTGAATGTGTCTTAGGAAGGGGTGAAAGTAGCTTCAAATTCTTGTCGGTACTCCTCCCACAAGCTTCATTGCTTCCTAAGGTTCACTACTCCTTGGCTTCATGTCTACTAAAATATCTTAATAACCTACCTAAGCAATACAAGACTAACAGAGAGAGTTAGCTAGAGTGTAGTATTTTTATTTTTATTTTTTTTCTGCCAAGCTCCTGTCCACACTCCAGTCCAGTACATTATCAAACATAATGATGAACTGTCCTCCCTCTCCTGGCTCTCATTCTCTTCAAGCTTTAATGGTATTTTATTTGACTGAACCTGAGTAAGTCGAATTACTTCCTCCACTCTATGTAGTGCACTATGTTGGACATGAAATAGCAGAACATCCACCCAATTATTCATACTGTGGTGCTTGAAAGTTTGTGAACCCTTTAGAATTTTCTATATTTCTGCATAAATATGATCTAAAACATCATCAGATTTTCACAGAAGTCCTAAAAGTAGATAAAGAGAACCCAGTTAAACAAATGAGACAAAAATATTATACTTAGTCATTTATTTATAGCAAATTATCCAACAAAAATGAGTAAAATGATCCAATATTACATATTAGTGAGTAGAAAAATTATGTGAACCTCTAGGATTAGCAGTTAATTTGAAGGTGAAATTAGAGTCAGGAGTTTTCAATCAATGGGATGACAATCGGGTGTGAGCGGGCACTCTGTTTTATTTAAAGAACAGGGATCTATCAAAGTCTGCTCTTCACAACACATGTTTGTGGAAGTGTATCATGGCACGAACAAAGGAGATTTCTGAGGACCTCAGAAAAAGAGTTGTTGATGCTCATCAGGCTGGAATAGATTACAAAACCATCTCTAAAGAGTTTGGACTCCTCCAGTCCACAGTCAGACAGATTGTGTGCAAATGAAGGAAACTCAAGAACATGGTTACCCTCCCCAGGAGAGGTCAACCAACAAAGATCACTCCAAGAGCAAGGCGTGTAATAGTTGGCGAGGTCACAAAGGACCCCAGGGTAACTTCTAAGCAACTGAAGGCCTCTCTCACATTGGCTAATGTTAATGTTCATGAGTCCACCATCAGAAGAACACTGAACAACAATCCCAGAAGTTGAATCTGTTCATCTGGACATAAGGTTTTGTGGGAGAAGTGTTTCATCACTCATCTAAGTGACTTCATCAGTCTCAGCTAGTTCTCTGAGGCCCCCTAATCGGTTCAGGGATGGACATTCC
>JAJAGP010000541.1:236931-370227 GCA_025084515.1 Ancistrus triradiatus
AAAAAAAAAAAAATCTGTAAATTAGTGATGTTAATGTAACCATGTATTTCCAGACATCTTTACACTGAAACTGCTGAAGTGTAACCTTCATTTTAAGAACTTTATTCAGAGAAGCTTGACTTGTACTGGACTAAGCCATACACCATACACATTAAATTATAAACATTACACTGCAAGAAAATGTACTGTATTGTGGTATCTGTAGATCATTCTCTCTTGTACACTAAGTACTGTCTAATCATATTAATATCTTTAATATTTTCTTTGCAACAAAAGTTATGATGTGGTAATTCATGGCTAATTGCTCTGGTTGCTTTTTTAAATGCTTTAACTGTTTAGAATTTATGGAAATTATTTTATGTCTGTTTTGAAAAAGAAAAGAAAATGTACTTCCTATATCTAACCCACCGAGAAGGCAAATGGTCACTGCTGAGCTCTGTTTATGCTTAAATATAATGCTTTCTTTCTATTTAAGTAAGTAATAATGTATATTATAATAATAATGTTTCCAAATAGCAAAGTATGACCTTTGTGCCATGGTAAGCCTGTGGTACCCCAGCAGTTAAGGTAATGGACTGTGGACCAGACTGTCCAGGGTTCAAATCCCAACTCAGCCAAGATACCACTTTTTGGTCCTTGAGCAAGTCCCTGAAGCCGAAGCCACAATTGTTTGAATTGTAAGACAATACAAGAGTGTCTGCTAAACTAAAAATGTAAAATGTACATTTTTGCAGAAATGTACAAAGTATTTACATTTTACACAATCTAGATTAACAAAAAAACATTAACATTAAAGGCATTATACAGCAGTGTAACCTTTAAGTCTAACAAGAACAATAAATCCTAATACAAATATGCATCCTAAACTTAAAATGCACCTTTTCAAATCAGCATTTTTATGACATAGGTCTACAGTCGTCCCTCGCTATATCGCAGTTCACTTATTGCGGCTTCACTGTATCGTGGGTTTTGAAAATAAATATCTATATCTATATATATAATAAAATAAATATAACGCCACTACTTTGCGGATTTTCACTTATCATGGGGCTCTCTGGAATGCAACCCCCGCGATAGGTGAGGAATTACTGTGTTTTTAATTAGTATTTTAAGTCATCTTTTATTGTCATGTTTTACTTTATTTTATTTTCTTTGGCTATAATAAGCATTGTAATACACATTGCATCCTTTACTTGATCCATTCTTTTACTGTTTTATATCTGTAACTAAGCTTTCCTCCTAGAACGAGATGCTTACCTCCAATTTGGAATGGGTCAGGTAACGTGTCTCATGTTTAGCAGCCTCGTATTAGGTATTTGTGAACGGTCCATGTATTTGGAGGTTAAAAGACTGTTCTCATCTTGGCTGTCAACGTATTTGAAATCTGAACAGTGGCATTGCATTAGGTCATGTGCCCATGTATTTGGACTCTGTTTTATCCCCAGATGATCAATCACTAGGATGAGTTTTCCTTGATCATCATGACTAGATTAAAATCCTAGGACATCGGTGACAGTTGTATTCTTCCTTTTAATCAAGTTGTTATTTTTATTTGATTCTTATCTTTTATGACCTGTAAAGCACTTTGAACTGCTGCTTGTATAAACTGTGATTTACTGTCATATAATATGCTTGAGCTCCACAAAGATCCAAATTCATTAAGTCAAGTCAGTGATGCCCAGTGATAAGGATCACACTGATCACAGATCTGTGCACTGGTTGCTATCAGTGCTAGCTACAAAACACAAACACGGCTGTAAACATTACAGGAAGCAGCCACAGGAGAGAGCAGTGAGTGAAGGGAGGGAAATGCTCTGATGTCATCTTAAAGGGGCCAGTCTATTTTCCTGTACTTGGTTGCAAACAGTAGAGTCACATTCACATAGGATGTAATTTTAAAACACACATACCTCTTTGGAGTCATCTTCACTTTGTGCACTGTCAGTATCACTCTCTGAATGCAGAAAAATAAAAGAGAGGAGGGTGAAACCAGTTACTCAGGGTTTCCTCATAGACAAGTTACAATGGTCAAAGATTAAAATCTATGAGAAACACGTTTACTTGCTACAGAGTACTTAATTTTCTATTTGGGGGCATAGGACTAAACACACCATTCACTGAGATATGCTTAGTCATGTTCTTTTGATAAGGAGCCAACAGCAAGTATATGCATCATCCCTTTTGTAATTACTTGCACTGGTAAAACAAAGTAACAACCCCCTAAAAGTGTCTGTAAGGCAGAAACAAATGTGTGACCATTTCTTGATGGATCACACTTTAATACCATTTTACACTCATTCAGACACATTTCATGAATTCCTAACCCTATATGATAATGGCTCACTGTAAACTAAGCCATCATTTAACTGCAAGGTAAGAGTAAGTCAGTCATATGCCTGAAAGGAGTAGATTGTGGAAGTATTGCCACATGTTATGAACTGTCAGTTAAGCTAGGTGTGACAACCGAAATAACTTGTTTGAGCTTGGCACAGAGCGCAGCTCAAAAACCTGTTTGAGATAACCATGAATAGCACAGACTTAAGGCAACTGAAATTAGTGCATTATTGCATTAGGACAAAATATCCACCTTCCAACTATCGATGCACTCTAGGAATAACAATACTACTTCAGATATAAACACCACTCAAAATGATTAACTTAGATTAACCTCAGTTTGTCAAATAAAAATGTATATGCCAAGTGCGTATAATGTGATACAGTACCAGCAAAACAAATAATTATTCTAAACCAATGTGTTTAATGTGTTCAAACGGCCCTGAAAATTATACTCCCAACAATGTGACTTGGTGAAAGCCGATTATAAATTAACTCTCACATCTCCAATATGCTGCAAAAGGGCAGCAATAAACACAGACTCTGTGACCTTGGTTAGAGCACAGCCAGGCAGAAGTTAACCCTTACAGGCATTGAGTAACAAACAGCAGGTGCAGACAAAATGTGCTATTTGCCATCAAAAAGTCTTCAAAATGTACCAGAAAAGCAACTTAGTAGTGGACTCATTACATGGTAATAACTTTTAGTTAATTGCGCTTACAACCAGCAACAAGAAATATATAACACTCGTTCATTTTTCAAACCACTTCATCTATTATGAATACGGACCCTGAAAAGGCGTCCAAGGTACCAATCTATCACAGGACCTCAGACCCTCACTCATTCATGTCTGGAAGCATTTTATGTTAATAATATGTTGTAGCCTTGTGCTAAAATAAAAATTAATTAAAGATTACCCAATCATTCTGTACTCAATACCACATAAGGTGTTTCTCACAGTCTGAGAGTCATTTAGGTGCTTTTTGCAAACTCCAGGTTTGCTTTCATGTGTCTTTTACTGAAGAGACGCTTCTGTCTGGCCACTCTGCCATAAATCCCAGATTTGTGGAGTGCTGCAGGGATGGTTGACCTTCTGGAATTTTCTCTCATCCGCATACAGGATATATGTACTGTAGTTCCGCCAGAGTGACCATTGGGTTCTCCCCCGATTGCTTAGCTTGGTTTGGGGGAGAGGGGGTCCCCGATCCTGATCCTTCTACTGGACTATGGAGCAGAAGGACCAGGGTTCAAATCCCATCTCTGCTTGCCTCAAGCTGCCACTGTAGGGTGGCTGAGCAAGTCCCTTCACCCACAATTGCTTGGATTGTAAGCATGTATCAACTGTAAGTCGCTCTGAATAAGGGCATCTGCTAAATGACATAAATATAAATGTAAATGTGCTTGAAAGTTTGTAGACCCTTTGGACAGTGGAGGTCTACTAGTTAAGGTACTGGATTTTGGACCAGAAGATCCAGGGTTTCAAATCCCACCTCAGCCAAGCTGCCACTGTTGGCTCCATGAGCAAGGCCTTTAACACAAAATGGCTTGGATTGTAGACTGTATCTTGCAGGACTGTTATAATCACTTTGGATAAGAGTGTCTGCTAAATGACACAAATATAAATGCAAAATCATGGAGGCCACTGTGCTCTTGGGAACTTGTAGCCTTCTCCAGATCTGTGCTTCCACATAATCCTGTCTCTGAGCTCTACAAGCAGTGTTTTCCACCTCATAGCTTGGTTTTGCTCTGATATGCATTGTTAGCTGTGAGATCTTACATAGACAGGTGTGTGTCTTTCTAAATCATGTCCAATAAACTAAATTTACCACAGGTGGACTCCAATCAAGGTGTAGAAACATATCAGAGATGATCACGAGAAATAGGAGGCCCCCAAAGCTAAATTTGTCATAGGAAAGAGTCTGAATACTTATGTCCATAAGACACTTTAGTGTTCCCTTTTAAATAAATTTACAAACATTTCTAAAATTCTGTTTTCACTTTCTCATAATGGGGTATTGAGTGCAGATTGATGAGGGAAAATATTGTATTATTATACACAGATTGTACTGTTACAGTGTAGGCCATACACAATATCAGACTAATCAAGTGTAAGGCATGTGAAGACCGACCTCCATATGAGGACATTGGAGAAATCTGTAAGGGGTAAGGGTGGCTGGAGCTCACAGCCTGCTCCTCATTCTCTGTCACCACCTCGATGGTCTGGCATACGTCTGGGATGATCAGATGGTCTTCGGAGGGGCTGCGGCCACCCACTTCTGTGGAAGAGAAATGGGGAAGAGAGAGTGATATGAAGAACACACAAGACGGAACTGATTATGTAAGTGTGTGTGTGTGTGCATGCATGTACATGGAAAATCGAGAACTTGTCAATGTTCTGACACAAATTCACTGCTCTGGATATGTGAGGGTTAAGGGTGGGATGGCAGGAATAATTAAATTGGGATTCCCTGATAGATGGTGTGGTGAGGGCAAACAGACACAGATCTCTGGTAAACACTGACATATCAGTAAATCTTTAGTAAGTCTGCTCAAATGACTCTGCTTCTGCAGAATGGACTATGGACTATGACCCTGCGTTCCAGTCGGATGGGAAGCTAAGCATTGCTGATAGGAACACATTAAATCAAACAACAGTGTTATAAACCATTTCACAATGTTATACACAGGAAGTCTGGATTGGTTGATGACCAATGTTACAGATTTCTCCAATTCAAACTCTCCCTATTTATGACATATATATCCAGTGTAAAATAGGCCCAAATAAAGAGAAAACATGGGGAAGTTACAAACTCAAATGGACTAAATCATGTCACTACAAAAAATATGATGGGAAACACAAAGAATAATGGCTTTGTGTTTTTATCAGCCAGGGAATCTTGAACTGAAGGGTGAGTCACACTGTTGAAAACAAGCCTAAAATAATCTATGGACAGACATAATGGTTTGGAGTAGCCATAAATTTGGTTAGAGCAGCCATGCCTCTCATTTTGAACAATGGTCTGTCAGAGAATAGAACTGTTTATCCTTTTTAACAGCAAATTGTGGAATGAGAGTGAGCACAGTATACACTTTGAGCTGTCTTCCACGCTTAATGCTTGCGCCAGTTTAAGGAGGTGTTAAATTAGGTTTTTCCAAAAATACAACCAACAGAAATATGAACCCTGTAAGTCTGCTTCAGCTGGATAGTGTTTAGATTTCTTTCTTTAGTGTGGCTGTATGCAGTGAAGCTATATTACAGGACGCAAGGCAGGAACCAACCCTAGACAGGGCATCAATCCATGCATGTTCACACAAACTAACTCACAAAGGGACACTTTGGAGACACAAATTAACCCATTTTGATAACCCCAAATAACACATTTTAAGCACATGTCTTTGGAATGTGGGAGGAAACCGGAGTGCCCAGAGGAAGCCCACACAGACAGCTGTGCAGAGAATCAAACTCAGATCTGGAGCTATGAGGGGACAGCACTAAACACCACACCACCCTGGTATTCATTCATTCATTCATTCATTCATTTTATTATCTGCTTAGCCGGAAAACCGGTGTCTGGCTGGCAGCACAGGGTACAGGGCAGGAACAAACCTAGACAGGGTGCCAATCCATCATAGGGTACACACACTCACATACCAGGGGCACTGTTTAGACACCAATTAACCTAACACCCATGTCTTTGGGCTGTGGGAGGAAACTGGAGTACAGTGCTGTTTGAAAGTTTGTGAACCCTTTAGAACTTTCTATATTTCTGCATGAATATGACCTAAAACATCATCAGATTTTCACACAAGTCCTAAAAGTAGACAAAGAGAACCCAATTAAACAAATGAGACAAAAATATACTTGGTCATTTATTTATTGAGGGAAATGATCCAATATTACATATTAGTGAGTTGCAAAAGTATATGAACCTTTGCTTTCAGTATCTGGTGTGACCCCCCTGTGCAGCAATAACTGCAACTAAACATTTCCTGTTATTGTTGATCAGTCCTGCACACCGGCTTGGAGGAATTTTAGCCCCATTCCTCTGTACAGAACAGCTTCAACTCTGGGATGTTGGTGGGTTTCCTCACATTAACTGCTCGCTTCAGGTCCTTCCACAACATTTCGATTGGATTAAAGGTCAGGACTTTGACTTGGCCATTCCAAAAAACATGAACTTTATTCTTCTTTAACAATTCTTTGGTAGAACGACTTGTGTGCTTAGGGTCGTTGTCTTGCTGCATGACCCACATTCTCTTGAGATTCAGTTCATGGACAGATGTCTTGACATTTTCCTTTAGAATTCTCTGAGATAATTCAGAGTTCTATCAATGACGGCAAGCCATCCTGGGCCAGATGCAGCAAAACAGGCCCAAACCATGATACTACCACCACCATGTTTCACAGATGGGATAAGGTTCTTATGCTGGAATGCAGTGTTTTCCTTTCTCCAAACATAGACTGTGGCTTTCTCCTTGCAACCCTGCCATGCACACCATTGTTGTTCAGTGTTCTTTTGATGGTGGACTCATGAACATTAACATTAGCCAATGTGAGAGAGGCCTTCAGTTGCTTAGAACTTACCCTGGGGGTCCTTTGTGACCTCACCAACTAATACACGCCTTGCTCTTGGAGTGATCTTTGTTGGTCGACCACCCCTGGGGAGGGTAACAATGGACTTGAATTTCCTCCATTTGTACACAATCTGACTGTGGATTGGTGGAGTCCAGACTCTTTAGAGATGGTTTTGTGACCTTTTCCAACCTGATGAGCATCAACAACTCTTTTTGAGGTCCTCAGAAATCTCCTTTGTTCATGCCATGATACACTTCCACAAACATGTGTTTTGAAGAGCAGACTTTGATAGATCCCTGTTCTTTAAATAAAACAGGGTGCTCACTCACACCTGATTGTCATCCCATTGAATGAAAATACCTGACTCTAATTTCACCTTCAAATTAACTGCTAATCCTAGAGGTTCACATACTTTTGCCTCTCACTAATATGTAATATTGCATCATTTTCCTCAATAAAGGGTTCACAAACTTTAAAGCACCACTGTACCTGCAGTAAACCCCCACGGACAGGGAAGGACATGCAAACTCCATACAGAAAGGACCCAAGCCATTTGAGTCCACTGGAAATTGGCTCCACTGAGTCCACTGGACCAGGACCTTCTCACTGTGAGGCGAAGTTATTTCATCTATTTTATAGACTGAGTAATGGGGTAAGTGGAAGTGTTAATCTCTACTCCTAATTTAGATATCTTAACATCAAATGCACAGCTGTGTTTTTAATTCATCATCTTCCTTCTTTCTCATAAAACACCCATGGTTCTGTTAAGTTTCTGCACATGTGCAGTTGTAGACAGCCACAAAAAGTTCAGCAATAGGGATTCATGCAGCTCAGTGATAGCTGACGTAACTGACTTGCTTGTTAGTTACAAAGACCAGATAGCAGAAAGATGTCTGTTTTGTTCTAAACCTAAACCAAAACAAATTACTGTACTAAATAAAAATGTATGCACAAAGCCACGAACAGCCCATTACATACCAACTGCAGCGAAGTTACCCAGTTCAAAGCGATGTGGTGTAGTTGACCTGCTTTTGTGTGTGAATGAATGTGGGTGTGTTATGGGTTCATGGTTTACCTGCATCCTTGCTAGAGTAATCTGCTTCCTGTTTGATTGCTCCTGCACTCAGGACAGAGCCATTGGTACTCTCCCATGCAGAGGAAACAGGGCATGGCCGCTCATCCTGCAGCACACACACATACACACATGCTCTATAACTAACCACAATCCTTAGTCCCCGGGTTCTGTTTATTGCTAGTGAATGAAAGTCCTACTAACACAAGTTATCTCATTAGATTTTATAGCCATTCAGTTATTACATTTATTGTATACAATGCATCTCTGTCTTAGTTAATACAACATAAGCAAGCATTACTTACCTATTGATTCACAGAAAGTTACTACTTACTATAAAGGAGAAATTACAGTATCTCGAAACTGGTTTGTTATATTTAAGTGTATGCTATTATTCCCAAGAAGCTCAGAATGACTACACTATTTATCTGATTAAAAATTATATTCATGCATAAAATGTAGAGATGCAGCAATTGCAATTTTCTTGGCCGATTCCCATTTTAAACATATGATTGGTCGATTCTAATTCTGCAGCACATTTGCAGACTGATGTTGTAGGTTCCAAAGCTGGCATCCCCGACCATTACGCATAGGAGCTTATGCATAAATGGTCGATTGGTGATAAATGTGGCAACCAGGCAGTCCATGTTGCAATGCTGCAATCTAGTGAACACATTCTGGGGAAACCCTTGCTGTGTGTGGGAAAGCATTATTATTCTGTAAAATGCCATTTGGAAGCCCTACCATGAGAGGCAACAGATGTGGCTGCAGGATGTCCTGCACATACCACTTAGCTGTTAGTGTCCCTCGTATCATTACTAGGGGTGACTGACTGTCGTTTGCGATGGCTCCCCAGATCATCACACCAGCTGTTGGAGCAGTGTAGTGCACCAAAGGAAGCATTAAAGCAATCGCCACAAGGCCTCCATACTCGAACCCGGCCATCATCGGATCCCAAACAAAATATGGATTTGTCTGTAGAGACGATACAGATCCAGTCCATAGCAGTGCAGGTTTCTCATTAATGACTCCACTGCAAACAAAGCCGACGGTGACTGATTGTCAATGGCAGGACATGTAATGAGTGCTGTGACAACAAATTTCCTTTTGCTAAGCACCTGGAAATGATCCGGGCAGAGACAAGGGTGTGTAGTGAAGGTGCCACCTGTGTCTGGATGCTGGAAACTGCTTGTGCATGTTGGCAAACATCTTATAGGGCATTGGGGGAAGCATTGTTACATCTTGGCAAGACCCACTGTCAACGGGTCTGCAATCTGACAAAGCTGGGTGTGGTGTGATATTTTTTTGGTCAATGAGTGTGTGTATATATATAGATATATCTATATATATACACACACTCATTGACGTATAAAATACAGTGTTACAGTGTTATAATAACCTTTCTACACTTCAACACATTTTTATTTCATTTATAGCAGCCCACAACCACAACAGCATGTCCTCATTATGTAGAAAATGGCAGAAACTTACTTTTATCTTCATTTCCTTATCTTGTCTTTTCTTTCCTATAAAAGAAAAAAAATACAGATAAATTATGAAACATGGTTAGAGTTCACAGCATAAAATGAAGTATGTTGTGAAACACTATTCACAGAATTTTACTGATCAGTAACTGATCAGTATAGCATCTCCTCCATTGGACTTAACAGTATATCTATTAGCGCTGTATGAATATGAATCAGCGTATGACACAGATACTGACCTCTCTTTGACTGTCGCTCAGAAGCTGACAGCATTTTGTAAACCCTAAAAGCATTTGTTCCTTTTTTGATGCTCTTATCTTTCACCTCCTCAATGTCTGGCAAGGAATTCATTGCACAACGAAAGTTTGCCTTCCATGTTTTGGGGTCAGGTTTGTCCACCCCAGGTTGATATTTGCCTGAATATTGAATGAAAAAAAGGCTTAATTAACAGGTGTGTATGTGCATAGTGAAATATATGAGGCATTACAAAGAATGTAGTTTATGTGCAAGTTAGTATATATAATGATTTCCACAATTATTGGCACCCCTGAAGAAGATGAGTAAAAATTGTTGTACAAAATTTACCTTATGGTCAATTAGCTTAATCTCACACTAAAAATGAGAAAAATACAACATGTAATTGAAGAAATTACTCTTAAAAAATCACTCATCGAGAAATAATTCTTCATCATTATTTTTAATTATTAAACCACGTGCCAAAATTATTGCATTTAATACTTTGTGTGACCTCCCGTTGCTAATAAAACAGGACTTCCTCTTCCCCTATGATATACACAGCAGAGAATCTGAGACCATTCCTCTTTACAGAATCAAAATGGTCCTAGGTCCTCTCTTGTGCACTCTCCTCTTTAGCTCACCCCACACGTTTTCTATGGGGTTTAGATCAGTGGACCAAGATGGCAATGACAAAAGCTTGACTTTGTGTTAAGTAAGCCATTTTTGTGTTGATCTGGACAAGTGTTTTGTATTATGTCCCTGCTGGAAGATACAATAAGGACCCATTTTTTATTGCATGGTATGGAAGACAGATATAGATTTAAAGTGTCCTTGTATTTCATGAAGTCCATGGTTCCTAATGAAGTTCAAAGGGAATTTGGGAGAAAAAGAACTGGTAAGGTGACAGGAAAGGCTACTTCTTAAAACTTATTAGAATTGTGTTCTCTTGTCTTTTCATTGGTGAAGAATGACTGAGATAATTTGACCTCTGTGTCACATCATATACAAACCCAAATCAGAAAAACGTAACGCATTTAAAATGTATATACAAACATCACAAAGGTATGGCTGCAGAAGAAGAGGGTACGAGTACTAGATTGGCCTGCCTGCAGTCCTGTGTGGAATGTGTGGAAAATTTTTAAACAAAAAATGCGATGATGACCCTGGACTGTTGCACATTTTAAGATGTGTTTGTAGGAAGAAATGTGATAAAATAACACTTGAAACACTAAATCGCTTGGTATCCTCTGTGCAAAAAATATCTGAAAAGTAATGACAACATTACAAAGTGGTAAATGCTTTACTGTCCCAGCATTTTTTGGATTGTGTTGCAGGTCTGAAATGCAGGAATGGATATTTATTAACAAATAAAATTAATTTAACCAGACAAAACACAAAATATCTCAGGTTCATACTGTCTGTAATGAAATAAAAGTCAAAGGAAATGTAAGAAACGCTGTGTGTTTATATGCATTTTCCATATTGGTTTGGGGTTGTTTATACTACATTAAAACAGAGTCATGGATTATCATTTGAAAGTTCTTAATGCTGAGATCAGCTTAAAAAAGTTTAATATAATGGGAAAAAATTCTTCAGTTACATTTTGTTTCTAAGAATTTCTAGGTTTCCCAATAATTGTGTCCCATGTGTTTTTGGTAAAGATGATTATTTCCTATTGAGGGATTTTGTTACTGAGACTAAATATAAGGTTGGATTTTTCTTACGTTTTTCAGTGTGAGATTAAGCTAACTGACCAAAAGGTGAATTTCTTATAACCCTTTTATTCATCTTTAGCATGAATTTCAATAAGTGTGAAGGGGACTGTAATTGTGTACATTCACGCATGTGTTCGTTTACACTGTACCTGTGTGTATAGCCCAATTCCGAAACAGAGGTGCATCTTTTTCTACATCCCAGCCATGCCGTGCAGCATGCATCCATGGAATCTGGAAAGTTTTCTTTTCCTGTAGGTATAAGCCAATCATTAGAACATGATACGCACAAACTGTGTCTAACTCACTTTCTTTCATAATGTTTAATCCAATCAGGGTCACTAGGGGCTGGGCCCTACCCGGCAGCATAGGATACATGGCAGGACAACATCTGGACAGAACTCAAGGCCTTTGCAAGGCACATGCACGCACACACACACACACACACACACACACAAACACACACACACACACACAGAGGGAGACTTTAGATATGCCAATTGACCTAACATGTCTTTGGAATGTGCAGGAAAACCAGAGTGCCAGAAGAAACCCACAATTGATAGCTTACAGTGGTGCTTGAAAGTTTGTGAACCCTTTAGAGTTTTCTATTTTTCTGCATAAATATGAACTAAAACATCATCAGATTTTCACACAAGTCCTAAAAGTAGATAAAGAGAATCCAGTTAAACACATGAGATAAAAATATTATACTTGGTCATTTATTTATTGAGGGAAATGATCCAATATTACATATTACTGAGTGGCAAAAGTATGCAAACATTTGTGACCCCCCTGTGCAGCAATAACTGCAACTAAACGTTTCGTGTAACTGTTGATCAGTCCTGCACACCGGCTTGGAGAAATTTTAGCCCATTCCTCCGTACAGAACAGCTTCAGCTCTGGGATGTTGGTGGGTTTCCTCACATTAACTGCTCACTTCAGGTCCTTCCACCACATTTCAATTGGATTAAGGTCTGGACTTTGACTTGGCCATTCCAAAACATAACTTTATTCTTCTTTAACCATTCTTTGGTAAAATGACTTGTGTGCTTAGTGTCGTTGTCTTGCTGCATGACCCACCTTCTCTTGAGATTCAGTTCATGGACAGATGTCCTGACATTTTCCTTTAGAATTCTCTGATATAATTCACAATTTATAGTTCCATCAATGATGTACCCTGCCTGGCCCAGATGCAGCAAAACAGGCCCAAACCATGATACTACCACCACCATGTTTCACAGATGGGATAAGGATTTTAAGCTGGAATGCAGTGTTTTCCTTTCTCCGAACACAACGCTCTTCTTTTAATCCAAAAAGTTCTATTTTGGTCTCATCCGTCCACAAAACATTCTTCCAGTAGCCTTCTGGCTTGTCCACGTGACCTTTAGCAAACTGCAGACGAGCAGCAATGTTCTTTTTGGAGAGCAGTGGCTTTCTCCTTGCAACCCTGCCATGCACACCATTGTTGTTCTGTGTTCTTCTGGTGGTGGACTCATGAACATTAACATTAGCCAATGTGAGAGAGGCCTACAGTGGCTTAGAAGCTACCCTGGGGTCCTTTGTGACCTCACCAACTATTACTCACCTTGCACTTGGGAGTGATCTTTGTTGGTCACCCACTCCTGGGGAGGGTAACAATGGCTTTGAATTTCGTCCATCTGTACACAATCTGTCTGACTGTGGATTGGTGGAGTCCAAACTCTTTAGAGATGGTTTTGTAACATTTTCCAGCCTGATGAGCATCAACAACTCTTTTTCTGAGGTCCTCAGAAATCTCCTTTGCTCGTGCCATGACACAATTCCAGAAACATGTGTTGTGAAGAGCAGACTTTGATAGATCCCTGTTCTTTAAATAAAACAGGGTGCCCACTCACACCTGATTGTCATCCCATTGACTGGAAACACCTCATTCTAATTTCACCTTCAAATTAACTGCTAATCCTAGAGGTTCACATACTTTTGCCTCTCACTAATATGTACTATTGCATCATTTTTCTCAATAAATAAATGACCAAGTATAATATTTTTGTGTCATTGGTTTAACTGGGTTCTCTTCATCTACTTGTAGGTCTTGTGTGAAAATCTGATGATGTTTTAGGTCATATTTACGCAGAAATATCGAAAACTCTAAAGGGTTCACAAACTTTCATGCACCACTGTACTTCCATTTCTGTATTTCTATTCATGACCGTTTGTTTATTTACTGATACCACATATCTTATTTCTACTGATACATCTGTATGTACAGTAATTGCTTACTTACTTTTAATACTCCTGTTTTTACTTTCTGCATCTGAGCTGTATTTATCTAACTTTCCCTCTGGGATTCATCAAGTGAGCTAGCTATCTATCTATCTATCTATCTATCTATCTATCTATCTATCTATCTATGTATCTATCTATCTATGTATCTATGTATCTATGTATCTATCTATCTATCTATCCATCTATGTATCTATCTATCTATCTATCAATGACCTGGGAGAACATACAAATTCCACATAGATTGCGCACGGGTCGGGATTCAAACCTCATCCCTGAAACTGTGAGGTGACAGCACTAACCGCGGTGCCACCATGACACTCTTGTGCGTAAATAAACTTGCAAAAAAAGTCTCACATTTATGGCTAACAGAAAGCAGACTCGCTCGCCAGGAATTGATTTTAGAGAAGCAGCAATGGTCCTACCCTGTTGACCCATTTGAGTCCTGGTATTTTGCAAGAGTTTATCTGTTCCTCCAGCCATGGTCGCATACGCATTCTCTCCACGGGCATAATGGCCTATAAACACAGAGTAATGGAGTGAATGAGAGACAGAGACAGAAAGAAACAGTGAAAGTAAAGAATGGTTAAACACAGACAGTGGGTCGTCTGGACTGTGTCATTCTTAGGTCAGCTACACTTTTTCTACAGGCTTAAATGCCTTCATTACTGCACAGGAAACACATCCGAAACATCTAACATACAACCATGAACAATTCATAAAAATCAAGCTCCTTTGAGCTACGTGGTACCTCGGTTTTCATCATCAATTAGTTCCAGCAGGTTTGTGGAGAACCAGAAACAACGAGTATCGAGCAAATGTTTCCCATAAGGAAAAATGTAAATTGAATGAA
This sequence comes from Ancistrus triradiatus, assembly GCA_025084515.1. NCBI lineage: Eukaryota > Metazoa > Chordata > Actinopteri > Siluriformes > Loricariidae > Ancistrus > Ancistrus triradiatus. The sequence goes on from JAJAGP010000541.1 coordinate 251,465, forward strand.
TCCTTTCCAGACCCCCAGAAAATCCACACTGTATAAGGCATTATATGTATATGAGTTGTATTGTACAGGTGCTTCCTGATTTACAATGGTAATATGTTCCAATAATCCATCATGTATCCATCAAGTTAAATGTATCATAAACCGAGGGGTTTAAAGAGTGTTTGTAATTTAATGAGTAATGGGATGAAAGTGATAAGTAAAAGCAAAACAGGGCGCTAGCACAGCTGCTAATGCTAACTGTAGCCTGTGTTCTGCAGTTTCCTTGGCTGTCAATACTAACAATACTTTTTTTAGATCCATGGAGACTTATTTGCACTAAGAATACAGTACTGTAGATGTACAAATACAGAACAACACGATGAGCATAGCACAGATCTGCACTGACCAAGGGCTATAGTGAACAGGAACCACTGAATCACTGTGTACTGAATCGTGAATCATGAATGATGAATCGCGTTTTGGCTGAAATGACTCGCACGGCTCGACTCATAGAAGTTTAACGATGAGATCTGCAACAAATTTTTGTAGTCTAAATGCACCGAGAACCAAATTTGACTACTTCTGAGGTGGTCAGAGATTTGTCAGTCGATTATTACATTACGCAAATGGTTTATGGAACACAGCTGCCTTAATTAATCTATTTGCAATGCAATTATATAAAGGTATGACCGCATTACATTCTGAGAAACAAGATGTTGACCAGATATAGACATAGTCTTTTTATGCTACCATAATGTAAATACAAAGGGTATTTCCACAAGAAAACTAGAGGCATATAATATGTAATTATGTCAGAGATCCTACTGAAAACACAAGTGATTGATGAGTAGCTGAAATGGCTGATACTTTAGTGTAATGGAAGCCAAAAAATGCACTGTTAGACAGTATTACAAACAACACAGATGATCAGCCAGATGAAACAGCGACTCAATGAGTGAATGTCAACCAGTTTATATATAGGTTAGAGATAATATATGGGTAGTGGAGTGACAAGCAAAGGAGTACTACTTACAATAGGACAGGCACAAAAATTACCAATGCCATTTACAGCTTGTTGCAATTAAGCAGCAGAAACAAATACAGAGGAACATGAGTATCTTACACAAAAAAGGCTCTAAACACATCAACCGAGTTAGAACAGTCTTTAATCCAAACGTGAGCTAACCAGCAAGCGAGCACATAAACTGTAAGGTGGTTACTTACAGGCGCACACACACACACACACACACACACACACACACACACACACGCACAAATTAAGGACTTCTGCTCTTTAACTCGCCTCTGTTCCACAGTTTTAATAGGCTGTTGAGGTGACTGCATCAACATCAACTGGCTGCTTACAGCCACAACAACAGTTTTATTTCCTATTATAATGTAATATCATTTTTAAGACCTCATTGATTAAATTGAATGGATGTTGATGGGATGGTTGTTAAACGGTGCATACCTGTACACTTTATGGCAAAAGTTTGTGGACACCCAACCTCTGAACATCGCAGCTAAAAAACCTTGAATAAAAATATGAAGTTCTAGCTTCCTTGGCTCCTATAACAGTATGTACATTTAAGGGATGGTTATCCAATAGGTTTGTTTCTACTCTGTCTCAGTGGTGCTAGGATATAAAGCCTTATTCTCAGACCAGTTCATCTTAAAGGTGTTGGATGCGGCTAACATCAGGACCAGTTGCGGCCAGTCAAATTCTTCCACACCGACCTCAGAAAACCTTTACTTAACTTGCACTGTGCACAGACCAATACTCAATCCACTGCTTATGCCATATAATGTAACTTGAAACAGTACCACCCACAAGCAAGTCACGACAACTATTGTTTACCACACAACAGAGAGAGAGAGATGTTCATTACATTGGAAAGTATAACCCCAAATCAGAAAAAGTTGGAACAGTATGGACAATGCATATAACTAAACACAAAGTGTTTCTCAAATTTCTTACATTTACTTTTACTTTCAGAAAAAATGGTTTTTACACAGTTTAATTTTTACCTAATAATATTAACCTCTACTGTTTTTGTGAAATCATGATTTGCTAATTACATGCAAAATATACAAATCAAAGACCAGAATTGCTTTTACAATTCCTTTAACAGCAGTCGTGACAGTATTTCTAGGCTAAGAATTGAGAATGCAGCCATTTACCTTGTCTGGAACAATTTAACTGTTTGTACACTGTTCGTTACTGTGGCTGACCATACGCTGCACAGACTTACCATTCTTCAAAGAATAGTTTCTCAATTCTGCAGCCTAGACATACACTACATGGTACAGGCCAACTGTTTGAGAAACTAACCTTGTATAGAAAACAGACACATACAGTGGTTTGTGAACCCTTTAGAATTTTCTATATTTCTGCATAAATATAACCTAAAATATCATAAGATGTTCACACAAGTCCTAAAAGTAGATAAAGAAAACCCAGTTAAACAAACGAGACAAAAATATTATACCTGGTCATTTATTAATTGAGGAAAATCATGAAAATATTACATATTAGTGAGTGGCAAAAGTATGTAAACCTTTGCTGACAGTATCTGGTGTGATGATACTACCACCACCATGTTTCACAGATGTGATAAGGTTCTTATGCTGGAATGCAGTGTTTTCCTTTCTCCAAACATAACGCTCTTCTTTTAATCCAAAAAGTTCTATTTGGGTCTCATTCATCCATAAAACATTCTTCCAGTAGCCTTCTGGCTTGTCCACATGATCTTTAGCAAACTGCAGCCGAGCAGCAATGTTCTTTTTGGAGAGCAGTGGCTTTCTCCTTGCAACCCTGCCATGTACACCATTGTTGTTCAGTGTTCTTCTGATGGTGGACTGATGGTAACATTAGCCAATGTGATACAGCCCTTCAGTTGCTCAGAAGTTACCCTGGGGTCATTTTTGACCTCACCAACTATTACACACCTTGCTGTTGGAGTGATCTTTGTTGGTCAACCACTCCTGGGGAGGGTAACAATGGTCAATTTCCTCCATTTATACACATTCTGCCTGACTGTGGATTGGTGGAGTCCAAACTCTTTAGAGATGGTTTTATAACCTTTTCCAGCCTGATGAGCATCAACAACTCTTTTTCTCAGGTCCTCAGTAATCTCCTTTGTTCGTGCCATGATACACTTCCACAAACATGTGTTGTGAAGAGCAGACTTTGACAGATCCCTGTTCTTTAAATAAAGCATTGAAAAAATCTGACTCTAATTTCACCTTCAAATTAACTGCTAATCCTAGATTTTCACATATTTTTGTCCCATTTGTTTAACTGGGTTCGCTTTATCTACTTTTATGACTTGTGTGAAAATCTGATGATGTTTTAGGTCATATTTATGCAGAAATATAGAAAATTCTAAAGGGTCCACAAACTTTCAAGCACCACTATACACTTGTCCATTTTATCAGTTCCACTTACCATATAGAACCACTTCATAGTTCTACAATTACAGATGGTAGTACTGGTTCTGGTACATACTTTGTTAGTATCATTTACTCTGTTCTGTAATGGTAAGTATGCAGTCAGGACCACCACAGATCAGGTACTATTTGGGTGATGGATTGTTCTCAGCACTGCAGTGGCACTGGTATATGCTAATACGATTGGATCAGACACAGCAGTGCTGTTGGGGATTTTAAACACTGTGTTCACTCGCTGTGCACTGTATTAGACACATCTACCTTATTTCTCCACCTTGTAGCTGTACTCAGAAACAATAGCTCACCTGTTGTTGCACAGTTTGTGTTAGTCATCCTCTAATCCTTCATCAGCGCTCACAAGATGCTGCCTACAGGATGCTGGTGGCTATATAATTCAGTTGGTGGACTATTTTCAGTCCAGCAGTGACATTAAAACTGAAGCAGCACTGCTGTGTCTGCTCCACTCATACCAGCACAACACAAACTAACACACAACCACCAATCAGTATCACTACAGTGCTGAGAATGATCCACCACCAAAATATAGTGTGGGCGAGTATTATCCTGCTGAAAAATGCCAGTTGGAAGCCCTGCCATAAGAGGCAACACGTGGTTGCAGGATGCCCTGCACATATCACTGAGTTGTTAGTGTTCCTCGTATCACTACTAGGGGTGACTGGCTGTCGTATATGATAGCTCCCCAGATCATCACACCCACAGCTGGGGCAGTGTCTTGCTCCACAGCAAAGACAAGACTGAAGCGCTCACCACGAGGTCTCCATACTCAAACCTGACCATCATCAAATCTCAAACAGAACCTGTATTCATCGTTAAAGACGGTATGTTTTCAGTCTGTAGCAGTCCAGGTTTCTGATTCACAAAACCACTGGAGATGAGGGCGACAATAGCTGGGTGTCAATGGCAGGACACATAATGGGCACTGTGACAACACATCTCCATCTGATATGCATCTGGAAATGATCCCGGCAGAGACGGGGTGTGTAGTGAAGGTGCCACCTGTGTTTGGATGGTGGATAATAAAACTGTCGGACCTGCTCATGCTTGTCAGCAGATCAAACGATCCTTTCTACTGTTCCCCACATGTGTGCGGCCTCACCAAACCACTGCTCCCAACACCTCCTAAAAGCTAGGTCAGGACAGCCTAGATGGCGAGCAATTTGTCAAAAATGTCTCTGAGTGTATCGCAGAGGCATGTCTAGCAGTAAGTAATTTATCACCAAGAGGTACACAGCCCAAAAGTAACATCTGAGAGTCTTTGTATAGGGCAGCAAGGGAAGCATTTTTACATCCTCTTGTGGCAAGACCCAGTGTCTAACTACAGTAATCATTTACATATCTTCCCGCAATCTGACATTTCTATCTGGGTATATTATTTTTTTTTCTGTGGAGGTCCTGTGGGGTCCTGATCATTAGAAAACAGAGTACAGGGGACTAACAAAATATGCAGAGAAACAAATGGACTACAGTCTGTAATTTCAGAACTACAAAGTGCATTTCTATGTAAAGTTTAACATTTACAATGACTGCAGAAACAAAGAGGTGCACCTAATAAAATGATTGGTGAGTGTATTTGTCAATATAAAACAAATATCTACATAAGTATGTATCAGCTGAAACAGTGTACAGCTTATTTTGAATTCGTTTTTTGCTACAGTTTATCAAAGCATCTCCATTTGATGTGTATGACAGCCTGACACAATAGAGTCAGCCTGGCATTAAGTTTAAGCATGTTTTTCTGGAAGGGCAGGATTCCAAAAATTTGGTTTGTAAGTCAATGGAGAGTCCTAACTTTCTTGCTAAAACATAGGGAAACATGCTTTGAGCCAGCACAATTTATTTTACACCGTTTAACGACTAGGACTAATTGTATAACACTGTTCGTCAAACTGGAGCTTGAATGGTCATTGCTCAGTTGACTGTAGGGACTAGACCATTCAACTAAATGTCACTAAGCATGCTGTGTTGTCCTTAAGTCAAATAGGTTTATTTGTCATCCCAGTCATGCACATGTATATAGTAAGGGGAAATGTTGCTGCTCCTGGACCATAGAGGAACATACAACACAAGAGTGGCCTACAGCACAAAATACAGAACAACGTTAAATGCAAATAACCCAGCGACATTTGATTGACTAAGGTAGGACATGTAAACCCCATAGAATAAATACTACAAATACATAGGATGGCACCACATAATGCAGAAAAAGATGAATGGGATATATATAATCACTATATTACCATTTTTGGACTGTACTGTAATTCACAGACTGCTCAATATAAACTACCCACACCTCTTGCATCTTTCCTGGTACCCACAGCAACACAGGTAACACAAAGCATAATCCAAGCCTGGGCCTATCCAGCAACACAGAGTACAAATCGGGAACCAACTTTGGACAGGGCGTCAGTCCAGTGCGGGGCACATACGTACCTACATACACTTACACTGGGACATACAAAGACTGTGGTCAAATCGAACCTGGGTTTTTAGAGCTGTGAGGTTGGGTATAGGCATGAATCCTAAAACTGGGTGCAAGTATGTGTTTTGGTGGCAGTTCACTTAAATGTAAAACGTTGAAACATTACAAAAAGCTACATATTAACATTCTTCGGCCTGTATATTATTTTGCAGGTCGCTGGATAGGAAACACATGCCTGATCTCTTACCATATGCCCCTTCCCTGGTACACACAGGGACATGGGTAATGTTTGCAAACGGCAAAGACATGAATCTGTGAAACAAAAACTGGGTCCACGTGTATGCCCTGCAGGAGTCTGTGTTTAGTTAAAAACTTGAATTTTATATACACAATAAATCTAACGAAATCTAATAAAAAACTTGAAAAGCACAAGACGTGGATATCTTAACCTGTTGTTGCTCTTTTGCTCAGAGTCAGCTTTGAGGTAACAGGCCTACAACTGAATTTATAACCTGCATTTATTGTGTGGCATTTGAGTGAACATTTCAAATGTAAATGTAAATAATCGAATGTAAATAAACCCTACGAGTGCCCGCTATCGCATGTCGAGGACGCGCTTTATAAACATCCAAACAAGTTACTCATTGACAAAGAGTGCACTGTTGGTAAGACATTACAGTCTAGCCGAATATTACAACTCACTTTCCCGAGTGATAACGTAAATATTTACAAGTCATAGCAGGCCCAGAACACTAATTCCAAATAAACAGCATCACCTCTGCAACTTAGTGAGCGCCCCTAAGTGCCCTATGAGATACTGAAGCAAAGAAGAGCGTGGCTTTTTTAACCCAATAACCAATGAGTTACAATTAATGACGAACCGTTTCAGCACCTCTAACCCATATAAATCTGACTTACATCGTGGTTGGTTAGCAGCATTCTGACTGTAATGTAAATGCTGCTTTAGCCTGCCCTGCACTGCACTGTCCGTCTTGTCTCTCCGCGCTCTGGTCGTCAACTGTCAAACTCCCAAGTTCAGCCCAGAGCACTCCTTATTATAAAGCTAGTCATGTCAAAAGTGAAAATAAACATTCCCAGATCCAGCTGGATCCATACGTCAAAGCACTTTCGATTCTTTTGCTGCTCGGTGCACTACACAACCCTGCTACACAAAGCTAACGCGCACAGTAATCGGCCCCACAAATAAGAAAGGCGGAAACGACTTTACCTGCGTTTGGTACTGAACCCGACTGGTAACAAGTTAACAACCTCTCCGCAGATCGACCCTGACCGTCTGTTATTCCTCAGGCTCGAGAACAGAAACGAAAACGTCAATAAATTTCGGTGTCCAGATCGAAAGCAAAACAAGTGAAGGAAACAGTGCTGTGTGGAAATCCCCTCCCGAGCTCCGTGTGTGTGTATGTGTGTGTGTGTGTGTGTGTGTGTGTGTGTAGCGACAGAGGGAGAGGGCGCTGGGTTGTGCGGCTCTGCTCGCGGAAGTGTGCGCGCTGGGGCACGCGCTCATTTTCATTTTCACTTCCCTGTGTTTGTGCTTCAGAGCGCGCAGCCCGAATAGAAACTCAGCTCGGGTTCAGTATGAGAGCCGAACACACAAGCTAACGCTGCTAGTGCAGTTACTAATGCTGCTAATGTTTCAGCTGCATACATTTACATCTGCTCTCTGTCATTATCACATTCCCACCACTACTACAGCTTCATATTTAGGTCACTGCTTTACTGACTCAATGAATCATAATATTCTAATTCGGCCTACTATTAACTTCATACATCTTTCTCTTGTAGAAACAACAACGCAAACATGACAGCAATAACAATAATGCTACATCTACTACTGAAACTACTTATTAGGAGTATCATGGTCTTTCCAGTCATGGTGTATCAGCACCACCATCATCATTATCACTACTACTATTCATTTCTGATATATAATTTAATCCCAGAGACAGTATTGTCTTATGAGCTATACTATTGTAATTACTATTGCTGTTAAATATCTATCTTTCACTTATGTTTTATAATAATAAAGAACAATAAGAACATAGTAGTTTGGACGGCACAGTGCTGCAGTGCTTAGCACTGTTGCCTCACAGCTCCAGTGTTCCCGGTTCAATCCCTGGACTTTACATGTCCTCTCCGTGTCTGTGTGGGTTTACTCTGGGTACTCTGTTTTCCTCACACATTCCAAATACATGTGTTACATTAATTTGTCTTTCCAAAATGCCCTTAGTGTGTGACTGTGTGTATGAATGTATGTGCTGTACAATGGATTGGTGCCCTGTCTAGGGTTGTTCCTACCTGTGCTGCTGCTAGGTACTGGCTCTCCTGCACCTCTGACAAGGAATACACTTACAGTAAGACAATGGATTAATAAATGAAAATAGTAGCTGTGATATTATAACTACTAAAAACTCGCTATGAATAATAATAACATTAGCAAAGCTCATTAAGCAGAACAATGAAGTCAATGCTGCTAGTGCAACCATTAATGTTGCAAATGTTTTGGCTGCATAAATTTGCATCTACTCTCTGTCATTATCCCATTCTCACAGTTACTAGTCCTACTACTAGCTTCATTTTTTACTTTATGGTTTTACTGGCTTATTAATCAAACTATTCTAATTACTGTTAACTTACATAACATGCATATTTCACTTGTATCAACAACAATGATGATAATAGCAATAATAGTAATGCCACATCTACTACTCAAACTACTAAATCACATTAGGATCATGATCTTCACTATCCAGTTGCGTTGTATCACCACCACCACCACCACCACCACCACCATCATCACTATTATTAAATTCTGAGATACACCTTAATCCCAGAGGTACTATTGATTTTATGAGCTATAACATTGCAGTTACTATTACTATTAAATATCTTCCATATTTCACAATAATAATAATAATAATAATAATAATAATAATAATAATAATAATAATAATAATAACAGTAGTTGTGTATTATAACGAATAACAATAAACAACATTAATAATAATATATAAGACATCATCTAATTTGTGAGCACTACTTTTATAAACACTAATATTGCAATTTGGGTTGCACAAGGGTTAGCACCACACAGTTCCAGCCATACTGAAACGCATTCAGACACAGGACCCTGGAGCTTTGAGGCACTAACCACTGTGCCACCACGCCACCCTGTAGCTACTATATTATTAATAATAATAATCTTCCAGCCAGGTTGCCTATCACATGCAGACAGACATGAATCCAGTTAGGGGGTTATTACCCAGTGCTACAACAGCAACTAGAATCCCATTCAGGTCATGCATATGTCTGCAGCAGGTTCTCCAAGGATAAACAGTTATCCTAACCAGGACAGGTAGGGTGAAATGTTATGTTTACAGTATTATTTCTATGAACAATAATACTGTAATTACTATAGATATTATCCATCTTTTATTTTTTTTATTATTGGTTTTAAATTTAATAAATCTAGGTATTTAACAGATGCCCTTATCCAGAGCAACTTGCAACTGATACAGATAGATAGATAGATAGATAGATACTTTATTGATCCCACAGGGAAATTCAGGAATACAGTCTTACAACTGTTACAATTGGACAGCACCGCTGCGTCCCAACAAGAAGGTCCTGGGTTCAATCCCAGGGTGGAGCAGCCTGTATGGAGTCTGCATGTCTTCCCTGTGTCTGCGTGTGTTTACTCAGGGTACTCCGTTTTCCTCCCATAGTCCAAAGACAGGTGTGTTAGGTTAATTGATTACACTAAATTGGCACCGACTTCACTATATATAGGACTAGTCTTGATGTAAATTTGTGTATAGATGTAACCTAGTGTGTCACTGGTAGTGACGTTAAATAAACAGCTGTTGCAATCCAAGCAGTTGTGGGTTAAGGGTCTTGCTCAAGCTTGACAGAGATGGTATTGAACCCCTGACCTTCTGGTCGACAAACTTTAACCACCACCTTCTTCCTGTTATAAACACACTGCTGCAGTTCTTTCCTGGCTTCGTTAATGCTTTCATCAAAAATGTGAATGTGTCTTACAAATAAAATATTAATAATTAATAAATGGATAGACCCATTCATATCACTTGCCCACTTTGGCAACAAAACTACCTAAAGATTATCTACTTAAAAGTACAGTGAAATTGTACATTATGCTCAATTCCTTATACTTGTGCAGTGCAGAGTTACTGTACTAAATGCACACAACCACAGAGCAGTTCTTTATTAATGTTTGATCCAAAAAGTGTCATTGACTTGTCTTACAAAACACATTCAAGTCTTATCTGCAGAACTACACCCATCCACCATGTGATCACAATAAACACGACACAGTACAAATCGCTGACAGCAGAATTTAGAGATATATAAATACGATCAACTGTATAACCGTGATTATGGAAACTCTCTGGATCATTTATGCAGACATGTTTCAAGTTTTGGCTACCATGTAAAATGTACATCTGCTTGCTTAAGAAATGAAAACGAATCTTATGAAAATGCACTGGTTCTGCTTTCTGTTCTCAGTAGAGATAAACACTAGAAAATCGCATGCTCATGAAGAGAATTAACATCCTGACTACTGCTGTCTTATACTTGGTATTGTGATTATTAAAAAAGCATAATGTTTAATATGGAGTAGCTGTCGGCGCATATAGTAATGTGTATAGTAAAAAGGCAAAGATATGTTATAGTGTGTTTTGGGCCTATGACTGATGTATTCACACCTCCAGTTCAGCAATGAAAAATATGTTTCTCCAAGACTGCTGTGTAGTGTGCACCATTTTTACTCAGACTCTACAGCAATAGTACATCAGTATTAGACAAATTTAAGTTCAAGTTATCATTTTGAAAAGTACAGATCTCTGGTCAGCATGGACACAATACATGGTATTTGTTTCATTGCATTGAAACCAGGGGTATTGGAAGAAGATTGGTACTTTATCGCCACCTTGCGGTTGACACGTGTCATGAGCTGCATAATTTCCATCTCCCTGCCATGTTCGGTCAACACTTGACACAGGGAGCATATGAACCATGATCCATTGGTTGTGTTTCTCCAAGCGTAATAACCTGTTGGAGGAAAGACATTTATATTAGAGAATATATGGCCAACTGTTTGTGGACACGTGACATCCAAACATCTCATTTTATATATATGGGCATTATTATGCAGTTGGTCCCCCATTTGCTTCTATAACAAGTTTCAACGTTCTTTATTAGATTTTTTATCATGACTTTTTCTTTTTCTTTTCCATTCACCCCTAAAAACATCTGTTCACAGTCAGCGAAAGTGTTGGACTGTGGTTCTCTGCAGGCTCCTGAAGACTTTCCGCAAACAAAAGCAGCAAACCTTTTCTGTATGTAACTTACAGGCACATTATAACATTAAAATAGAATATCACAAACTGCTGCCACAAAATTTGAAGCACACAAATCTCCACAATACTACTTAATGTTAAGTACTGACTTAACATTACTGACTTCCACTGCTCCACATTTTGCACGTGGCGATCTTTGGCTTGTGTGTGGAAGCTTGGTGAAAGCAAAGGTTCACATACTATTGATACTCACTAATATGTAATATTGGATCATTTTCCTCAATAAATAAATGACCAAGTATAATTTTTTTTATCTCATTTGTTTAATTGGGTTCTCTTTATCTACTTTTGGGGCTTGTGTGAAAATCTGATGATGTTTTAGGTCATAGTTATGCAGAAATATAGAAAAATCTAAAGGATTCACAAACTGTTTACTAGGGCTTAACTTTTACCACTGCTATAAGCATCATCAAAACTGCCTTAAGCAGCCTTACCTGGAGCAGTGGAGTACATGTACAAGAAGTCTGCTTCCACGGGAATCTTTTGTGTGGAGTCTGAATCACAAACACTGTCGACTTCAATGCCAGGGTCCAAGTTTGAGCCACGACAGGCCTGAGATCAGTATAAAGGAATAGAACGATAAAGGTTCAGACAGTTCATATTGTCATAGGGCACTGTGTTACGGTTTGTCTCCTTACACTGAAAATGCTATTACACAGAACATCAGCATATAGAGCAAGAGCAAGCTCTGCTGTAACCTAAAGCCAAATTCAGAATGTCCTGTCATGACAAGTTTTCTATTGCAGTGACTTGAAATATTAATACCACATCTGTTCAGGCTCACTGAATCATTTCTGGCACCAGGTTTGGACATGCCAAATTTTTGCTTGGCACACACATGCACTCTTCAGTCTTCTTTCTACCACCCTACTTAAAGGATCAATAGCCAAATCTGGGATCCTTTAGCACTGATCTATAAACATTAATCAAAATTATTCAATAGATAAGAGAACATGTTTATGTTTACTTAATGCTACATATTTTTGGTCCATATTTGTCTAGTGTGAGAGAATCAGCTCAAATCAAACCTGTATGAAGAAAAGTTTAGGTTTGCCAGCTAGTGAAGCACAATGATCCCCTCTGAAGTAGCCAGATAACTCCTTAAGATGAATGGCCCCATCAACACCATATATCACGTCTTCATCCCCATGACTCAGTATGACACACACAAACATCGCTGACTTGCTGTGGTCCTCCTTGGACACTACAAAACAGAAAATAAACACAAAAAGTCTACCACGCTTCCCCTCAGTTTTAAAACACCAGAGGAATAAACAGTAAACACCAATCAAAACAGTATGTAACCTTTATTCAACTGAACAGTCACTTTCCAGACACCCACATTCCTTTTATGCCTTAAAGATTCATAGTAATGCCTGATTCATAATAATCTACAAGACAGTTAAATATTAGTACAAGCGTCTGTTAAAGCCAGTCAAGTCAGTCTGCTTTCAACCTTATTTCCGAAGAGAAACCCACAATATAACCCTACTGGTAAAAAGCAGTCTTGGACACGTTTGTGCTGATGGACTTGTTTCTTGACGTAACTTTCCAATTGACTTACTGCACGCATGTGTTTTTTTTAAAAGACGCTTCAGGGTTCAAAACATTAAACCCAAACAACCAGTTAAAAGATGAGTCACGAACACATAATTATTTTAAATGAAAAAATGTGTAAAAACAGGACAAGCTAAAGGGTAAAATATGGTAAATGTACTCATTTTTTATGGAAGAAAGAACTGCTGCTATAATAATGCATTGCCATGTACTTTTTATTGATTACTATATTTGTATGTACAGTGGGGGAAAAAAATATTTAGTCAGCCACTGATTGTGCAAGTTCTCCGACTTAGAAAGATGAGAGGTCTGTAATTTTCATCATAGATACACTTCAACTATGAGAGACAAAATGAGAAAAAAAATCCAGAAAATCACATTGTAGGATTTTTCAAGAATTTAATTGTAAATCATGGTGGAAAATAAGTATTTGGTCAATAACAAAAGTTCAACTCAATACTTTGCAACATAACAGTTGTTGGCAATGACAGAGGTCAAACGTTTCCTGTAAGTCTTCATCAGGTTTGCACATACTGTAGCTGGTATTTTGGCCCATTCCTCCATGTAGATCTCCTCTAGAGCAGTGATGTTTTGGGGCTGTCGCTGGGAAACATGGACTTGAAACTCCCTCCACAAATTTCTATCACTTGTAAGTCGCTCTGGATAAGGGCGTCTGCTAAATTCTGTAAATGTAAATATAAATGATACATGGCCCCGTTCATTCTTCCCTTAACACGGATCAGTCGTCCTGTTCCCTTTGCAGAAAAACAGCCCCAAAGCATTATGTTTCCACACCCATGCTTCACAGTAGGTATGGTTTTCTTGGAAAGCAACTCAGCATTCTTCTTCCTCCAAACACGGCGAGTTGAGCTTTTACCAAAAAGTTCTATTTTGGTTTCATCTGACCACATGATATTCTCCCAATCCTCTTCTGGATCATCCATATGCTCTCTGACAAACTTCAGATGGGCCGGGACATGTACTGGCTTAAGCAGGGGGGCACGCCTAGCACTGCAAGATCTGAGTCTCTCTAGGCGTAGTGTGTTACTGATGGCAGCCTTTGTTACTTTGGTCCCAGCTCTCTGCAGGTCATTCATCAGGTCCCTCCATGTAGTTCTGAGATTTTTGCTCACTGTTCTCATGATCATTTTGACCCCACGGGAGCCCCAGATAGAGGGAGTTTGTCAATGGTCTTGTATGTCTTACATTTTCTCACAATTGCTCCCACAGTTGATTTATTCACACCAACCTGCTTGCCTATTGTAGATTCACTCTTCCCAGCCTGGTGCAGGTCTACAGTTTTCTTCCTGGTGTCCTTCAACAGCTCTTATGTCTTGGCCATGGTTGACTTTAGGGTCTGACTGTTTGAGGCTGTGGACAGGTGTCTTTTATACAGATAACGAAGTCAAACAGGTGCCATTAATACAGGTAAGGAGTGGAGGACAGAAGAGCTTCATAAAGAAGAAGTTACAGGTTTATGAGAGCCAAAAATCTTGCTTGTTTGTGGGTGACCAAATACTTATTCTCCAGCATGATTTACAATTAAATTCTTTAAAAATCCTACAATGTGATTTCCTGGATTTTTTTCTCATTTTGTCTCTCATATTTAAAGTGTACCTATGATGAAATTTACAGACCTCTCTCATCTTTCTAAGTAAGAGAACTTACACAAACAGTGGAAGACTAAATACTTTTTTGCCCCACTGTATTTTATTGTTTTGTAATTACTTCGTTATTGTACGTATATTGTATTGAAGTACATGTACAATACATATTCAGTGATCACTTTAAGAAGTTATTACTATTAAGATTAAGACACCTCCAAGTTTCTACATGCATTGTCCAGTTTGTGAGTTCCACTTATCATATAGAAGCACGTTGTAGATCAACAATCACAGACTATATTCCAATTATATATTTTGTTAGTCCGTTGGTGCTGCTGGAATATTTAAACACCTCAAAGTCACTGCTGGATTGAAAATAGTCCTCTTGTAGGCAGAATTCTGTGAGCACTGCTTAAGGATTAGAGGATGACTAACACAAACTGCGCAACAACAGATGAGTTAGTGTCTAAGGCTTTACATCTACAAGATGGAGCAATATGTTAGATGTGTCTAGTCAAGTGCACAGTGAGTGAACACAGTGTTTAAAAACTCCAGGAGCACTGCTGTGTCTGATCCACTCATACCAGCCCAGCACATACTAACACACCACCACCATGTCAATACAGAACTGCAAAGTGTTTCTACATGGTAAGTGGAACTGTTAAAATGCTGATGACAAAAACAACGTATATATGTATACAGTAATGTACAATAGTCTACAATTTCAAAAATCCTATAAAATACAGTGGCCTGTAAATTCTATATGGAGTGAACATTTGGCAGGAGCACCCTTTACCTATTAAAAAAACTTCGTTAGTTCTCTTAGCTGTGCTGCAGTGTAGGGTTTTAAAAGGAAATCAGCTGGCATGTTTCTACAAACATCCCAGAGAAAAAGGCAATTGTAGTGGACTACAAATTCATACAACCTGAGTTGAAAAGCTGTAATATCTTTGAAACAGATAGGTCATTGAAAATCTTAGTCTTGAATCCCAGCTCACTGAAGACTTTCAGTACATTGGTGGCATCCATGTCTGTTCCACAGCGCTCACCCATACCTTAAAAAAAGATATAAAGTTATATAAATAATATAAAGACATAAAGTTAATATAAAGTTAATATGAAGATCCAAAAAACCCTGGACCACAGAGAGGAAAAAATGATCTTGCCTGTATGTTTTTCGAAATTCTTGTTGTTGATGACGACACATTTCCCAATGTTTGGGTAGTCCAAGCTGTAGGCATCTGAATCTGAAAGTGCACTGTGCTTTGCATTAACTGATCCACTTCTACGAACCTCAGATCTGAAAGAAGTGTTGACAGATATTTTTCACTGCTGTTCATTCAAAACTTTATAGTACAATAAAAGGTATAAGTAAGGGGTGAATCTGTGATGAAAATGCTTCATCATTCCTGTATAGTCATTTAATGTTCAACCATACAGTTGCAGACAGCTTTATGACACTTCCTAGTCAATCAAACCTAGTTTAAGCAAAAAAGCTTATATTTTGCGACTTAATATCACAGAACTATGATATACAGTGGGGCAAAAAAGCATTTAGTCAGCCACTGATTGTGCAAGTTCTCCTACTTAGAAAGATGAGAGAGGTCTGTAATTTTCATCATAGGTACACTTCAACTATGAGAGACAAAATGAGAAAAAAAATGCAGGAAATCACATTGTAGGATTTAAAAAAAATTTAATTGTAAATCATGATGGAAAATAAGTATTTGGTCACCCACAAACAAGCAAGATTTCTGGCTCTCACAGACCTGTAACGTCTTCTTTAAGAAGCTCTTCTGTTCTCCACTCCTTACCTGTATTAATGGCACCTGTTTGACCTTGTTATCTGTATAAAAGACACCTGTCCACAGCCTCAAACAGTCAGACTCCAAACTCAACCATAGCCAAGACCAAAGAGCTGTTGAAAGACACCAGGAAGAAAATTGTAAACCTGCACCAGGCTGGGAAGAGTGAATCTACAATAGACAAGCAGGTTGGTGTGAATAAATCAACTGTGGGAGCAATTGTAAGACATACAAGACCATTGATAATCCCCCACACGCAAGATCTCATCCCGTGGGGTCAAAATGATCATGAGAACGGTGAGCAAAAATCCCAGAACTACACAGAGGGACCTGATGAATGACCTGCAGAGAGCTGGGACCAACGTAACAAGGCTACCATCGGTAACACACTACGCCAAGAGAGACTCCTGCAGTGCCAGGCGTGCCCCCCTGCTTAAGCCAGTACATGTCCAGGCCAGTCTGAAGTTTGCCAGGGAGCATATGGATGATCCAGAAGAGGATTGGGAGAATATCATGTGGTCAGATGAAACCAAAATATAAACTTTTTGATAAAAAACTCAACTGGGGAGGAAAAAGGATGCTGAGTCGCATCCCAAAAACACCATACCTACTGTGAAGCATGGGGGTGGAAACATCATGCTTCAAACATCAAGAATGAACGGGGCCATGTATCATGAGATTTTAAGCCAAAACCTCCTTCCATCAGTGACAGCATTGAAGATGGAACATGGCTGGGTCTTCCAGCATGACAATGATCCCAAACACACTGCTGGGGCAATGAAGGAGTGGCTCCGTAAAAAGCCTTTCAAGGTCCTGGAATGGCCTAGCCGGTCTCCAGACCCCAACCCCATAGCAAATGTGTGGAGGGAGTTGAAAGTCCGTGTTGCCCCAAAACATCACTGCTCTAGAGGAGATCTGTATGGAGGAATGGGCCAAAATACCAGCTCCAGTGTGTGCAAACCTGGTGAAGACTTACAGGAAACGTTTGACCTCTGTCATTGCCAACAACTGTTATGTTACAAAGTATTGAGTTGAACCAAATTTATTGACCAAAAACTTATTTTCCACCATAATTTACAATTAAATTCTTTAAAAATCCTTCAATGTGATTTCCTGGCTTTTTTTCTCATTTTGTCTCTCATAGTTGAAGTGTACCTGTGATGAAAATAACAGACCTCTCTCATCTTTCGAAGTAGGAGAACTTGCATAATCAGTGGTGACTAAATACTGTTTTGCCCCACTGTAATAATGAACTATCATAACCATAATAAAGCATAATGCAAAGCAAAAGGGTACTGCCAAGGTGAAACCTATAAAATCCCCTTGGATTCTAGCCAGTTGGAATTTGTAATTTGAATTTTAGCCAATTCCTTTCTTGGATGTCGATGGGTTCCCACACACAAAATGCTCACTTCCTCATTTCAAGGGCCCTTCCACATTTCAGGACATTGACTTTGTCACTCCAAAACATTAACTTTATTCTACTTTAACTATTTATTGTTTGGATTGTGTGCTCAGGGTCACTGTCTTCCTGCATGACCCACAATCTCTTAAGATTCAGTTTACAGACAGATGTCCTGACTGGTTAGTCCTGGCCCTAAGCATTACACTACCACCACAAGATTTCACAGATGGCATACGGTTCTTATGCTTGCATGCAGAGTTTTGTGTTCTCCAGACAAAACATTTTTCTAATAGCTGACATACATCGGGCTTGTCCATGTGTGATCATTTGAAAATTGCAGACAGGCATCAATATTCTTGTACAGTGGTGCTTGAAAGTTTGTGAACCCTTTAGAAGTTTCTGTATTTCTGTATAAATATAATCTAAAACATCATCAGATTTTCACACAAGTCCTGAAAGAAGATAAAGAGAACCCAGTTAAACAAATGAGACAAAAATATTATACTTGGTCATTTGTTAATTGAGGAAAATTCCATTCCACTCAATATTACATGTTAGTGAGTAGCAAAAGTATGTGAACCTCTAGGATTAGAAGGTGAAATTAGAGTCAGGTGTTTTCAATCAGTGGGATGACAATCAGATGTGAGTGGGCACCCTGTTTTATTTAAAGAACAGGGATCTATGAAACTCTGCTCTTCACAACACGCTTGTGGAAGTGTATCATTACACGAACAAAGGAGAGTTCCGAGCACCTCAGAAAAAGAGTTGTTGATGCTCATCAGGCTGGAAAGGGTTAGAAAACCATCTCTAAAGAGTTTGGACTCCACCAATCCACAGTCAGACAGATTGTGTACAAATGGAGGAAATTCAAGACCATTGTTACCCTCCCCAGGAGTGGTCAACCAACAAAAATCACTCCAAAGCAAGACGTGTAATAGTTGGCGAGGTCACAAAAGACCCCAGGGTAGCTTCTAAGCTACTGTAGGCCTCTCTCACATTGGCTAATGTTAATGTTCATGAGTCCACCATCAGAAAAACACTGAACAACAATGGTGTCCATGGCAGGGTTGCAAGGAGAAAGCCACTGCTCTCCAAAAAGAACATTGCTGCTCGTCTGCAGTTTGCTAAAGATCACGTGGACAAGCCAGAAGGCTATTGGAAGAATGTTTTGTGTATGGATGAGACCAAAATAGAACCTTTTGGTTTAAAAGAAAAGCATTTTGTTTGGAGAAAGGAAAACACTGCATTCCAGCATAAGAACCTTATCTCATCTGTGAAACATGTCGGTGGTAGTATCATGGTCTGGGCCTGTTTTGCTGCCAGCAAATGAGGGCCAGGGCGGCTTGCCATCATTGATGGAACAATGAATTCTGAATTATCTCAGAGAATTCTAAAGGAAAATGTCAGGACATCTGTCCATGGACTGAATCTCAAGAGAAGGTGGGTCATGCAGCAAGACAACAACCCTAAGCACATAAGTCGTTCTACCAAAGAATGGTTAAAGAAGAATAAAGTTAATGCTTTGGAATGGCCAAGTCAAAGTCCTGACCTTAATCCAATCAAAATGTTGTGGAAGGACCTGAAGCGAGCAGTTAATGTGAGGAACCCCATCAATATCCCAGAGTTGAAGCTGTTCTGTAAGGAGGAATGGGCTAAAATTCCTCCAAGCCGGTGTGCAGGACTGATCAACAGTTACCGGAAACGTTTAGTTGCAGTTATTGCTGCACAGGGGGGTCACACCATATAGTAAAAGCAAAGGTTCACATACTTTTGCCACTCACTGGTATGTAATATTGGATAATTTTCCTCATTAAATAAATGTCCAAGTATAATTTGTTTTTGTCTCATTTTGTGTAACTGGGTTCTCTTTATCTACTATTAGGGTTTGTGTGAAAATCCGATGATGTTTTAGGTCTTATTTATGCAGAAATATAGAAAATTCTAAAGGGTTCACAAACTTTCAAGCACCACTGTAGGGGTCCGCATCCCAGAACACAGCACCAGTCAAGCACCCGACAGCTGGTAATACAATTGCGGTGGTATCTGATATGAAATAAAACAGGCAAAATCAGAAACTGTGACAGTAAAAACAGCAAACAAAAACAGTCAATACTACAAGGTTATAGATCAACTAAGTGCAATATCAAATCAATTTCATATCACTTTTTAGGTACAGGTATGCGTCGTTTTAGCGTCCATCGTTCATTCTGTGAAATTGCACTTCATGCTATCTGGATGTCGTCCACTGTCCTTTATGTGACAGCGGAACATATTTTCTGTTGTAATTATAATGTGAATAGGTGTTTCATAAGACTGAGAACTTTCATAACAGTGTTTCATAAGCAGTGAACTGAAGCGTGTAGAAACTTTAAGAGGATGTGACAAACAAGTGCATTTAACTCTGGTGACTGCTTTGCAAAAATGCAGTCTTTCTCCACTTCTTTCTCTGGTGTCCTGTTTCGTAAAGATGCAGTTGTTCTTATTCCACTTGTTTCTCCCTCAGTGGTTTATCAAATATAGAAACTAATTCTCAAGTACAGACTAATTCGCAACTGTTTCACCAACTGTTCACACATCCAGAGCACGTAATTCTCCCGAGTGATAGCACCAGCTCTTCATCATCATCTTCTCAGAGCTTATAAAGAGCACAGTGCCAGCCAAATGCTTCTCAGCATTCAGTCTGCTCACACTGATGCCGCATGTGTTTAATAAAACTTTCTGCACCAGAGGCTGCCCTGCTACGCGTCATTAGTACTGCTCTACTACAACAGCTAATGTATCTGGCTAGGTAATACATGGGTTAATATGGGTAATAACCATAATAGAAAACTTAAACATAAAAGAAACTTATCCTTAGCACATCATGAACATATGTGCAAATAAATGTTGTCCAAGCGGACGTATTGCGGTGCATACCTGTAGCACATATTTTACATATTATATATGCTTTACCCTTTGGAGTTGAAAAATTTGCTGTCTACATTGTCACCATCTGCTTCACCACCATTTTTCCCGTCCATGGCTGCTAGAAGATCAACTGTAATGAAAAGGGGGAAAATAGAGCCAGGTTAATTAATACACTCAGATCCAGATTATTGGCACCCTTGGTAAAAAATGGGTAAACAAGACTATGAAATGTCTTTGTGGTGAACTGAATTAATCTGACACTGAAGACATGGGAGAAATTATGTTCGAACTGAAATAAATGTAATCTAAGGAAAGTCAAACAAAAATGGGATCATGTCCATTCACTCAAAACTTGTTCTTAATGATTTCTAGTGTACCTCCAGTTTGTGGCAATTTATTTACCTTATTTAACTTATTTTTGACCAAACAAACAAGGGTTTGTCCTTTTGACAGGATCACATGAGGGACATGGAGCACACATGATAAATAATTCTTAAAAATGCAAAACTTTAAGAAGGTTATTTACTAACCCTTGCTCAATCCCACACCACATGAAAGTCAAGTGGGACTGTGGGAGCTTAGTGGTTAATGTACTGCACTATCAACCAGAAGGTTCAGGGTTCAATTCCCACTTTTGCCAACTATATCAGTTGTAAGTTGTTCTGGGTAAGAGCATCTGCTAAATGCTCTAAGTGTAATGTAAAAAATGTAAAGCGGTGAGACCAACTTAAAAACAAAGGCTCTGGAGGTACTCCTTGTGCTGTTCCCAAGCCTGGACAAATCGGGAAGTGTTGTGTCAGGAAGAGCAACCAGCGTAAAATCTATGCCAACTCTCAGTGGTGGTTCTTGGGGCTATAGTGCCCCTGTGACAATAAGCTTGGCCTCCATGGCCCCCCTAAATGCAGTGAGTTACTTCACTACTCTTCACTCTACATACGGCAACAATACAAATTTAGGGTAGAAAGTAACTGGCCTCTGTAAAAACTGCAAGAACAAGTAAAAACTGCCAACTATCAGTGGTGATTCTTGGGGGTTAGTGCCCCTGTGACAAAAAGCTTTGCCTCCCTGCACCCCGTCCCCTCGCTCCCTCGCCCCTCCAAAAACTGGTGCAGATGGTGAAGCACCGCCACTGTGCACTATACAGATAGTTCTCAGAAGTTGAATCTGTTCATCTGGACATAAGGTTTTGTGGGAGAAACGTTTCGTCACTCATCTAAGTGACTTCTTCAGTCTCAGCTAGTTGGAAAACTTCCCCAATCTTATATACAGCATATTTGCATAACGACTGGTACCAGCACCTTTGCATAACAATGGGACCGGTGATCAGTTTAATATGCAACTTTCCATATCCATTAATGACACTGGCCACGTGTGCCATTCACACAGAACTTGTTATGCAATGGTGCTGGTACAAGTTATTATGCAAATATGCTG
The DNA here is from genome assembly GCA_025084515.1 of Ancistrus triradiatus. Lineage (NCBI taxonomy): Eukaryota > Metazoa > Chordata > Actinopteri > Siluriformes > Loricariidae > Ancistrus > Ancistrus triradiatus. The sequence goes on from JAJAGP010000541.1 coordinate 273,445, forward strand.
TTTATAAGATTGGGGAAGTTTTCCAACTAGCTGAGACTGAAGAAGTCACTTAGATGAGTGACGAAACGTTTATCCGAGAAAACCTTATGTCCAGATGAACAGATTCAACTTCTGGGATTTTCTTTCCTGGATTATTGATCATGCATCAGGACATATACGGATAGTTCATTATCTACTCTACTGTGGCGACCCCTAACGGGAGCAGTCGACAGGAGATTTACACGTCTACAGTCGTTGGGTATTAGAAATGGGAGGAAATACAAGAAATCGACTTGTTTGTTTATTCGTAAACCAAGGAACGGATTGAATCCTTTCCAGACAAGTAAAACTTGCACAAAACTGAAGTGTGACATAGTCTAACCCAGTCTTCCTTATCAACAACAACTCGGTTACACACTTAACCTTCTCTCAAAACTTAGTCTGTCTCTTTATGGTTATTATACCCTTACGATTCACTGTAAATAAACCTACTTACCCCGTGTTGGTTGTAAGTATTGAAGTTACGGATGTAATGCAGACTTCGCTCTTCCGTTTCCAGGACTTGATTCAAAACGGATCACAAAGCTCCACCCATTGCACGCTGCGCAGTATAACCTGTCTGTCTGCACGTGAAGTTCAGTTGCATGGAACATAAGAGTTGAAAAGAAACCAAACAAAAAGAAGCATACTTCTTTTGGGGGGGATAAAACAAGTTCTTCTGGAAGTTTTTACTTGAGCATCTGACTAAAGGTATAGCATTAAGCCTACATATTTTGCATTACCAACTACATAATAATAATAATAATAATTGTTATTATTATTATTATTATTATTATTATTATTATTATTATTATTATTATTATTATAGGAGTCATCATCATCACAAGCTAATAATACAACCCCAAATAAGAAAAAGATGGGAGAATATAAGAAAGACGGGAAAATGCATATACAAACTTCAGTGGGTCTTACATTTATTTGGACTTTTATTTAATTGGAGACAGTATGAACCCAATATTTTTCATGGTTTTTCTGGTCAACCTCATTTCATTTGTAAATATACATCCGTTCTTGGATGCCTAATAAAAGCTAGGGCGGCGCAATTGATGGCTAGTAGTGAGGTAAAGTAAAAATAAATAATGGCATTATTTCAAACAGGTGATGTTAACAGGTGATCATGATTTGGTACAAAAACAGTATCCCCACAAGGCTGAGTCTTTTTAGGAGCAAAGATGAGCAGAGGATCTCCAGTTCAATAAGTGCACAAGAAAGTTATTGAAATGTTAAAAAAAACACTGTTCCTCATATAAAGATTAGAAGGGATTTGAATATTTCTCCCTCTACAGTGCAAAATATCATTAAACAATTCAAGGATACTGGAGTAATTTCAGTGGTCAACCAACAAAGATTACTCCAAGAGGACTGCCTATAATAGTCTGGGGGGTCACAAAGGAACCCAGGGTCACTTCTAAACAACTAAAGGCTCTTACATTGATTAATTTTAACATTCATGAGGCCACCATCAGAAGAACACTGAAGAACAGTGATGTGCAAAGCAGAGTTTAAAAGAGAAAGGTACTTCTCTCCAACAAAAACATTGCTGCCCATCTGCAGTTTGATAGTTATCATGTGAACAAGTCAGAAAGCTATTGAAAAAAAAGTTTTGTCAACAAATGACAAAATGAGAAGGTAAATGAGGTTTTGCATTCTAGCACAAGAAACTTCTATGAAGTCCATCTATGAAACACTGTAATGCCCGTATAATGGTTTGGGCCTGTTTTGCTGCATCTGGCCCGGGGAAATTTGACTTTGTTTTGTGGAACAATGAATCAAAAAGGTAGGTATGTCAAGCAGTGAGACAATTATCCTAAACAAAGAATGGTTAAAGAAGAATAATGTTGTGGAATGGTGAAGTTCTGACCCACTACAAAAGTTGTGAAAGTTGTGGAAGCTGTCGAAGCAATTCATGCAAGAAAACCCATCAACATCTTAGAGCTGAAGTTGTTTTCATTATTTAGGAATAAAATAAAATTTAGCTAAAATTAAGAAAAAAAGCTGACATGCCAGACTGATCAACAGTTACTGGAAATGTTTAATTGCAGTTATTGTTGCACAAGCAGGAACACCAGATACTGAATATCTTCCAAAATGTTGCTAAGGCACTAAAATGTTATAATGAGGTAATTCTCTGAGTATGGTTGCACACTGTCTTCGACACTTCATTAAACCCAATGTATTAAATAAGGCACAGGCAGCACACAATAATAGTGGGACTGTGGTAGCCTAGTGGGTAAGGTACTGGACTATAGACCAGAAGGTGCAGGGTTCAAATCCCACTTCTGCTAAGCTGTCACTATTGGCTCCTTGAGCAAGACCCTTAACACAATTGCTTGGATTGTAAGATTGTATCAATTGTAAGTTGCTCCTGTAAAATTGACTCCTGTATGTCCAAAGTTGAATGTTTTTTTTTTCTCATTACAGTAAAGCCCCCCATATATTAATAGCTTAAATAATCAATAATGTTTCATATGCATCTATTCTCTCTTTTCAACTGTCCTATCTCTCTCCAAACCCACAATGTAATGAAACTTGACACACTAGGACCTGGGGGAGGCGCTGCTCCCTCATAACGTTCATAAAACTTTATTATACTCAAGCGAAAGGATCTCAAATACAGCCAATCCATCTAAGATGCATCTAATATTCTAAGATTGTTAGAATATTATGAATATTCAACCTGTTTCTATTTTTATTTCTAAAAATTACAGTTAAATAGTTAAATAGATATAGAAATAGTTTTCTCATAATTAAAGTTATTTGATGTATTTATTGGATTTCAGAAAAGCTTTAGTCTGCTTAGATTTAAAAAGCTATTATTGCCGGTACTGCCACTTTTGATTCATTCCTTTTTTGTAAAGGTTTTACCAATAACCCTTTTGTCTTCTGGCTGGTAATGGACTTTGATTTGTTAACATTTCCTTGTGTTAAAATAAATCAAAATGAAACAAAGAAAATTTTTCTGCTGTCAAATGTCACGTTGTCCTAAAAAATCAGCTACCCAGGTTATTAAACATGAATGCAGCTACAGACCAGATGCACATTTGACTGTACCAGTCTGTATTCTCAGCAGTTTGAGTAAGATTGCTTGTATTTTTGCTTGATCTGTAACACTTGACAGTGGATAGATATAGTTAAGTCATATATCTGTACCAAACTTTGAATAATATGTTGCATTACAGAGATTTGCTTCTAAGAGGCAATTTTTCCAGAGAGTTGTATGTTTTAAATTTAACGGCAGTGTCATAATGCGGACCTTTTTTGGTCATTTTTAAATTCTCCTAGGGACCAACCTCTAGACCCCCTAGTCATAAATCTCTAGTGGTGCCCCTGATGGGGAGTAACTGGCAGCACAGGGTACAAAGCAGGAATCAGTCCTCGACAATTTGCCAGTCCCTCACAGGGCACAAACACACACAGACATGTACCCACAAACACTTGAACACTGTATATATGCCAGATAACCTAAGAAAAGTATTTGGAATGTGGGAGGAAACTACAGCACTTGAAGGAAAGCCACACAGATACAACTAGAACAGACAGTGGCCAGGCCAGGACTCAAACCTGGGTCTCTGGAGCTGTGAGGCAACAGCACTAAGAACTGAACCTCCCTGCTGCCCAAAATAGAAATGGACTCCACCCCACCCCTCCTTACCAGATGACCAAGTACAAAGCCTGGATATGAGAACGGTTGCGAAACTTACTCTTTCCTGTAAAATTGAAACAACAAACATACAGTGAAACAGTGTTGTCTGGTAAGAACCCCTTGTGCAGCTATAACTTCTACTTAATGTTTCTGCTAACTGTTGATCAGTCTAGCATATCAGCTTGAATTTCAGCCCATTTCTTTGTATAAACCAGCTTCAACTTTGGGATGTTGGTGGGTTTCCTCCCATGAACTGCTTCCATGTAATTTGTAATGTGACATTTGTAATGTTTGATTAGGATCAGGGCTTTGAAAAATTTGAAACTGGATATGTCGCTCCACAATACTCTTTACCGTCGCTCTTCATGTCAAATCTTTGCGAGCTTAGGCATATCTTATGTTTTTCATGCTGTCCCTGCATACAAATTACCTGCATTTTCTGGTAGTATTTTAATAAAGTGACTGAGAAATAAATACATATGGCCATTATACCATTGGTAAAACAATATTGTGCCCTACGATGGAAGGCACTGCCATTCCCATGACCCTGACTAGCATCAAGCGAAGACGACAATGAATGAATGAATGATTGAATGATTAAAACAATATTATATCTAATCCAATTCTGGCCAAATACTTATATAGAAAGGAATATACTCTATATACTGTATATACATACATACATACAATATATATATACATACATACATACAATATATATATATATATATATATATATATATATATATATATACATACAATATATATATATATATATATATATATATATATATATATATATATATATCTTTAACCATTACCTTAAACCATTTAACCATTACCTTCAATACTGTTACTGCACCTTCAAATCTAATAGCATAATCTTATCATTTTAGCCCCAACACCCACCAAACCCCCTCAGGGTTGAGCATATGGCGCACAGGGAGGCCCTGATAAGCACGGCAGACCCTGAGGTTTTATTTATATGTACATGTATATATATAGAATAGATATATATATAATATATATATATATATATATATATATTATAGATATACGTATATATACGTATATATATATATACATATATATACGTATATATATATACATATTATATACATATATACTATATATATATATATATATATATATATATATATATATATATATACATACACACACACGTTACATTTACATTTTACATTTATGAATAATAATATTACATTTTACATATTACATATTACATTTATGAATAATAATAAAGGGATTATACATACAAATGTTACAAATGTTTACAATAATGACAATGTTACATTATTTTAGTCTGATAATATGATATGTAGGCTTTTTGTCTTATGGTATTCTTGCTGGTATTACCATATATTTTTTTAATAACTAGATTAGGTCTTTTTTAATTAACAGTGAATACCAGACATACATTTGCTTAAACCTCAATAGGGTGACATTTACGGAAATATCTACAGGAGCGTTGTTTAGGGAGTGGAGGTGCGAGCGCCACACAGTCACGGCTTTCACGCTCTGTCGTAAGTTGGTATATAACCTCCTACGTTTGTAAAGCATTATCTGAAGGAAACTGGTCGACAGACGCCGAAATGTGGATTTATCTGTTGATAGCGCTGGTAGTGGGAGCATATTTCATCTTTCACAGGATCTACGTGCAGAGGAAGACTTACACTGGATCAGTTGATCTGCATGGGAAGACTGTGATAGTTACAGGTACGTATGGGCTGCAATTAGCTACTGTACCTGTACTGAAAAAACATGACGACATACTATAGATGAGATACAAGCACGTATACATTTAGACATGACCACCTTGGCATTTTTATTGTGTAGGGAGTAACACAGGTATTGGCAAGGCTACAGCTCTGTGTCTGGCTCTGAGAGGAGCAAGGGTGATTGTCGCCTGCAGGAATAAACAGAAAGGTGACGAGGCTGTTCGGGATATTCGCAAGGTGAGCACCTCGGCTTCTTACGCCGACCTTCTCTCTTCAGTTGATTATGTACAAAAGAAATGATAATTATATAAAAACAACCGACTACCTACCACCAAACATCGAGTATTTCAAAATTTTATTGGATAAAACACTCAAATAGTTCAGTAACGCAGATCATAAACACCGATTAAGACTGAGTAAGGGACCATCTCAAAAGTGCACAGTGTACTTGCTGTATGTCGGTTATGTTTGTAGTAGGCTAAAATGCAGGCGCTTGCTTTAATACAAGCGAATCACTGTATACTTAATTTCTAAACAAAACCACCTTTAAAGAACCTTACACTGAAAATGCTTCTAACAGTGGAAAACAGCATACTTAACAGGACTGACAGCCAACTGTTTGATATGTGAGATTCCAGAGCAAAAAAAACAAAACAAAAAAATCAGTTCTAAAGACTTAAATGCTGTCTGAATTGCAGTGGCTATAGCTACATAAACAGTATCATGGAGAACAGTTCCAGAAGTTATGGAAGTGTATGTCAAACATGGAAAAACAGCATAACTTATTGTGTACCTCTGATCTATACTTTAAAATCAGCATTACAAAACTGAGCTTCATTGCTGGATTTCCATTCAGAAACAATTGGCATCATAGGTCAACACACAGTAAAAGGTATCTTCAGACAATATAATCTGATCAACGTTTCTCGCATTTCTTGCATCTGGATCAGTTTTTCTTTGGGGCTGAAATGATAAAATTATGCTATTGTGTCTTGGAAAACATGAGGATGTCTAAAATGTATGGCCTCCTCAGTTACCAGATATCAACAGTACTGAAGGTAATGGTTAAAGTTCTGGTGCTCTTAAAATAACCAAAATTCCACTATAAACCATTCTGAAATTGTATGATATCGTGGAATTGTAAAGCTGCTCTTGAAGCAAAGGGTGGTGCTACTTACCTGATTAATATTAATAAATTGTTCTGGGTTTTCTATTTTCCATCCTTGCCTTAGCAGTTAATTAAGACATACATACTTATTAAAAATGTTTTAATACACATTTTGGGAAAGTGAACATTATAGTAGAGTTTGAGTGGAGCTGTGCTTGTGATCTTGTGTCTTGACTTAATTATCATGGAATAATTGGAATAATTGAATGGAATAATTACTTTCCCCAAATGTAATAAAATAGAGAAAAATGTGTTGTTAAATTAAATAATTAGCTTGTTGATTAGGAGTAATATATGAGTACTATAGCATTCAGCATCATATCTATACACATACATATATATACAGTGGGGCAAAAAAGTATTTAGATTGTGCATGTTCTCGTACAGAGAAGTCTGTAATTTTCGTCATAGGTACACTTCAACTTTGAGAGACAAAATGAGAAAAAAAACCTTTGTTGGCAATGACAGAGGTCAAACGTTTCCTCTAAGTCTTCACCAGGTTTGCACACACTGTAGCTGGTATTTTGACCCATTCCTCCATGCAGACCTCCTTTAGAGCAGTGATGTTTTGGGGCTGTCGCTGGGCAACACGGACTTTCAACTCCCTCCACAAATTTTCTATGGGGTTTGAGGTCTGGAGACTGGCTAGGCCACTCCAGGACCTTGAAATGCTTTTTATGGAGCTACTCCTTCGTTGCCCGAGCGGTGTGTTTGGGATCATTGTCATGATGGAAGACCCAGCCACGTTCCATCTTCAATGCTGTAACTGATGGAAGGAGGTTTTGGCTTAAAATCGCATGATACTTGGCCCCGTTCATTCTTCCCTTAACACGGATCAGTCGTCCTGTCCCCTCTGCAGAAAAACAGCCCCAAAGTATGATGTTTCCACCCCCATTCTTCACAGTAGGTATGGTGTTCTTGGGATGCAACTCAGCATTCTTCTTCCTCCAAACACGACGAGTTGAGTTTTTACCAAAAAGGTCTATTTTGATTTCACCTGACAACATGATATTCTCCCAATCCTCTTCTGGAACATCCATATGCTCTCTGGCAAACTTCAGACGGGCCTGGACATGTACTGGCTTAAGTACACACACACACACACACACACACACACACACACACACACACACACTCACACACACTCAACGCCCGCTCTATTAGGGACACCTGTTCAACTCCTCCTTGACACAAATATTTAAGCAGCCAATCACAAGGCAGCAACTCAGTGCATTTAGGAATATAGACGTGGTCAAGAGGACCTGCTGAAGTTCAAACCAAGCAACAGAATTGGGAAGAAAATTGCTATGTGACTTTGAACGTAGCATGGTTGTTGGTGATAGACGAGCTGCTCTGAGTATTTCAGAGACTGTGGATCTACTCAGATTTTCATGCAGGTTTACAGAGAATGGTCAGAAAAAGAGGAAATGTCCAGGGAGCAGCAGCTGTCTGGGTGAAAATGCCTTGTTGTTGGCAGAAGTCAGAGGAGAATGACCAGACTGATTTGAGCTGATAGAAAGGCAACAGTATGTCAAGAGAAGTCCAGTTAAAAAAACACATAATATATTTGATATTTAAATTTATAATTAATTTAGGTATTGCTGGCAGTCTGATCATTTTCCCATAAAATAGGGAGATGGCATTGAACTGGTAAAGTTGGACATTTAATTTCATAATTAAATAACTTGTTCACAATTGTTTTTTCAGGAGAGCAGAAATGATGAGGTTGTGTTCATGCACCTGGACCTAGCCAGCCTAAAGTCAGTCCGTTCATTTGCTGAGACCTTTCTTAAGACTGAGAAAAGACTCGACCTGCTAATCAACAATGCAGGTAAAGCATACACAGAGTGAAAACCATTTATACTAGTAATGTCTGGGTTTTTATGTCTAACATCACTTTTAAAGCAGCTCATGTGTTTCAGCAGGCAAATGACTGGTGCCCTGTCTCTGGTGCATCACTGCCTGTCCTCCTTAGGGCTCTGACCAGGATAAGCGGGGTTAAAATGGGATGGCTTTAGTACTCAGGTGGTGTAGAGGGAATTCTCTAGCATAAAAATGTTATAGTTGTTCATTTATTTATTGACGAAAAGGATCCAATATTACATATAAGTGAGTAGAAAAAGCATGTGAACCTTTGCTTTCAGTATTTAGCATGACTCTCCTGTGCAATTTTGACTTGTGTGAACGATTGTTTTAGATTATGTTTAGCCAGAAATTTTGAAATTTCACAAACTTTCAAGCACCGCTGTACTTAAAGAAAAAGTAATGAGCTTGGCACATCTTGTGCTCTCCTCTTTTAGGAATTGCTGCACCAGGGTGGACAGAGGATGGCCTTGGGCTAATATTTGGTGTCAATCACATTGGCCCATTTCTTCTGACCATCTTGCTTCTGGATCGTTTGAAAGAATGCTCCCCAAGCCGAGTGATCAACGTGTCTTCCTGTGGTCATGACATAGGAACCATCGATTTTAACTGCATCAACACACACAAAAGACTTGGACTGGGATCCTCTAACAGGGATATTTTTAATATGTATTGCCACAGCAAGCTGTGCAATGTGCTCTTCACCCATGAACTGGCCAAGAGACTGAGGGGAACAAACGTCACCTGCTACAGCCTACATCCAGGCAAGTACAGCACAACAGACTTTTTATATTAAAAACATTATTTATATGAAATGCATTATATACATGTATGTGCCACATTACGTTCTGTGAAACAGGACGTTGACCGGAATGGATGTTGACAAGACATTACCATAGTTACATAGTATTTTTATGCTACTGTAATGTAAATATAAAGGTTATTTCCACAAGAAACCTGCATGCAAACAATGGGTAAATACCTCAGAGATGCAGCTGATAACACCAGTGGAATGTTACCACCTACACAGCAATCCTAATGCCATGGCATTTTAAAATGATGACAATTCACAATAATTATATAAAATACAGTAACGTTCTGTTATGACCCTGTGTAGGGGAAACCTATAATATTTAAGAGGATGGTATGATGGACCTGATATTTTTGACAGAAGCCAAAAATGCATTGATAAGACGGTATTACGAACAACACAGATGATCAGCCAGATGAAACAGAGACTCAACGAGTGAATGTCAACCAGCTTATGTAGGTATAGGTTAGAGAGGATATACAGGTAGTGGGGGAATAAACAATAGACAAGTACTACTTACAATAGGACAGGTACATACACTTACGAATACAATTTACAGCTTGTTACAAATACGCAGCGGAAAGGTCATACACACAAAAATTATTAACTTAACAAAAAAGTCTGTAAACACATCAACTGAGTTCAAACGTGAGCTAACAAGCAAGTGAGCACATGACCAATAAGGTATAATCTCCTTTATTATTTATTCAAATTTTTAAGACCTTGGTTGTTAAAATTACAGATGTACAGATGGTCGAAACATCATATACCTGAATTATAAATACACAATACATATTCACTAAAAATTATAGTAAAATAGACACTTCTATTGTAGAAAAACAAAACAGGAAACAAATTTAGCAAAAGGAAACACTTCAATGACAAAGTAATAATAAAAAGATGAAGGTAGAGTGAATTACTTTCTACAGAATGATAACAATAATAATCATGACAATAACAATAAAAGTTAATAATCTTCAGGCAACTGCAGATGGTGTTGCACATAAATACGTATTTGGTGTGCACTGGATTCATAGATTAAGAAGAGGTGGTACAGTGCAGTGAATGTCTTGTTCATTGTGTGTAAAATCTGTCGCAAATTAGATAGTAATTGACAAAAAAGGAATAATTGAAATTAGGCATGAGAAAGTCCATAGTGTGAAGGAAGTAGCTGAATTTGCAGGTATATTGAAGCGTACAGTTACACAGGTCTACAAACAGTGAGAAAAATCCTAGTCTACAGGAAATTGGTTAGAATTGTGGCTGAAAGACGAAACTGATGGACTGCTGGCGTTTTTCACAGCTTGTGAATAAAAATCGCTTTGCTTTCAGGCAAAAATTGCTTCTGAAAGTCAACGCAGGTCCATTTTCTGAAAGAACACTCTGCAGAAATGCACCATGAACATATGTAGCAGAGTGGCACGCAAGAGGTCTTTGGTCACTTTTGCTCACAAGGTTGCCTGGTGACAGTGGGCTAAAAGACACAAAAAATGGACTGTTCATGACTGGTGACAGATTGGAATGATGAACATTCAGGAGCAGCCATACATGTGGACTGGCCTACAAAATACATCCAGAAATGTTTCCAGTCCATGCGAAATCGAATCGCAGCTGTTATTTGTGTTTGTGGAGGTATTACACGCTATTAGGTACATTTCAGTCACAGGTGACTAATGTTTTGTGTCTGATTAGCTTATAATAACAACGATAATAAAAAAGGCGTCATAATGACGCGGTGGCTATCCCCATATAGCTCAATAGACCTGGGTCCCAGCATGGCCACTGAATGTGTGGAGTTTGCATTTTCTCTTGTGTCTGCCTGGTTTTCCTCCCACCTTCCAAAGACATGCCTTGGGTCAACTGGCATCTCAGTGGATGTCCAAGTGTGCTCATGTGCCATGCAATAGACTGGTGCCCTGTACTACTGATTAGGCCCTGGTCCCCAAGTAAACCCTGAAGTGAATTAAGCAGAAATAGAAATGGAAATGGGATAATGGCGTAATAACTAGGGCTGTCACGATCATGAAATTTTATCTGATGATTAATTATCATACAAATAATTGCGATTAAGGATTGAATTGTCTGTTTTTACACACACAAACAATTTAGGTGGCCTGTATGCTTAATAATACTGTATCTTCTTCTTCTTTCGGCTTCTCCCTTTATCAGGGGTCGCCACAGCGAGTTAAACGTTTCCACCTCACCCTGTCCTCCACATCCTCTACTCTCACCCCAACTCCCTGCATATCTTCATTCACCACAACCAAATGACTCCTCTTTGGACTTCCTCTCCATCTCTTGCCTGGCAGCTCCATCTCCAACATCCTCCTACCAATATACCACTATCCCTCCTCTGCACATGTCCAAACCATCTCAGTCTTCCCTCTCGAATTTTGTCTCCCAATTTTCCAACCTGTGCTGTCCCTCTGATGATCTCATTCCTAATCCTGTCCACCCTAGACACTCCTAAAGAGAACCTCAACATCTTAAGTTCTGCCACCTCCAGCTCTGCTTTCTGTGTCTTTGTCAGTGTCACTGTCTCTAACCCATACGACAAGGCTGGTCTCACTACTCTCTTATAAATCTTTCCTTTCACTTATGCTGCGACCCTTTTGTCACACAGCACTCCTGACACTCTTCTCCACCCACTCCATCCTGCCTTTACTCTCTTCTTCCCCTCCTTTCCGCACTCCCCATTTCCTTGGACAGTTGATCCCAGGTACCTGAACTCCTGCACCTTTGTGACCACTGATCCCTGTAGCCTGACTGTTCCACCTGCCTCCCTTTCATTTACACACATGTATTCTGTCTTACTACAGTTGACTTTCATTCCTCTCCTTTCCAGATTATACCTCCACCTCTCCAAGTTCTTTTCTACCTGTTCCCTGTTCTGACAACAGATTACAATGTCGTCTGCAAACATCATAGTCCACGGCGATTCCTGCCTGACCTCAACTGTTAGTCTGTCCATCACCAGAGCAAATAAGAAGGGACTCAGGGCCGATCCTTGATGCAGTCCCACCTCTACCTTGAAGCTATCTGTCACTCCTACAGCACATCTCACTGCTGTCACGCTGTTCTCATACATGTCCTGCACTAATCTAACGTACTTTTCAGCCATTCGAGACTTCCTCATACACCACCACAGTTCCTCCCTTGGCACCCTGTCATAAGCTTTCTCCAAATCCACAAATACGCAGTGTAGCTCTTTCTGACCATCTCTATACTTCTCCATCAGCAGTCTCAAAGCAAAAATCGCATTCATGGTGCTCTTCCTTGGCATGAAACCATACTGTTGTTCACACACTGTCACCTCCTGTCTGAGCCTAGCTTCCACAACTCTCTCCCAAATCTTCATTGTGTGGCTCATCAACTTTATGCCCCTGTAAGAGCCACATGCTTAATAATACTGTATACACACTGAAAAACTATATCAGTTTATTTAACAATACAATGTCCCTTAAAGTTATATAAATAAATTTGTAAATTTATTCTAAAGTAATTGAACAGCCATCTTGCTTACTAACCATGTTCGATTAGCGGCTAATACTGATTACTGTCCAAATGACGTATGTGCGTGCACCCAAGAACTCACTCAAATGCCTACAAATATACAAAAATAAAAAATGCAAAGCATGACAAAAGTGAAAATACCAGCAAAAAATTAATTCTGCTGGCATACATGCCAAAAAATATAGAATTAAATACACAGCTAAGAAATACACCAACATTACTCAGCGCTGCCCTTTAAATATGCTACAGCTCCCAGTTAGAAGTTCAGACTTTTCCGTTCTCGGTAACTCCATTACGTCTCGGTGAATGCATTTACTGCTTTCTTTTATTCAAACTTAGTTGCCTCCACCCAGTACCCCCAGTTCACATTCTGCTCAGTGCAGAAATCTACCAACTGTGGAAAATTACTGTAGCCTTACATAATTGCAATAATTTCATTTAATTGCGATTAGACGATTACATAATAATTGTGACAGCCCCAGTTATAACACAACCAATACTACTACTATTGATAGCAATGTTTTATTACACCTGTCTTCTTGATAAACTAATACAGCCCAGGTAGGACTTGTAAGCTTTGACCTTTGGTTTACAATAGTTAATAATATAGAGTACTACTAATAGAAACTACCACTCTGTGATAATATTGCTACTTGATGCAATACTGTCCTATTAAACTGTAATGCTGTACCTGTAATGAGACTTAAACTAACATACATTATGTTACATACATACTCTGTATTCTGTGCTGCAGGATCAGTACAGACAGAACTGGGTCGAAATATGAACACCTGGTACATGGTGTTCATGAGGTTCATCATGGAGGTGTTCTTCCAGACAGACGTGGTCAGTGGCTCTCAGACCACACTTTACTGTGCTCTGCAGGAGGGGATTGAGCACTTGAGTGGCCGCTACTTCTCTGACAGCGAAGTGCAAAATGTGAAGCCTGAAGCCAGAGATGACGAGATCGCCAGTAAACTGTGGGAAATAAGTGAGAAGCTGTGCGGTATAGCCTAAGTTGTCTCCATAGAGGCCTGTCTTTTTATGCTAAGAAGATTGCACTTCATTTGAATGATTAATCACAATGAAAATAATCACTGGTTTGGGGTGGGGCTTGTCAGCACTACAGCATTATTTGATTTTATGTGCTGTTGTTGTTCTCTCTCCCTCTGTATGGGCACGTCACTTGAGCCAGAGCATGTCGGATGTCACTAACGTCATGAGTGCTGCTTCAGTGTTTTGAGCCCGCATGTGAGAGCATAGGTTACTTTCATGATTGTTCTTTGTTCTCCTGATCACGTGAAACTTGATTTAGAAAATCTGAATTTAAACTAGTTTTTTGAAACACTGCCTTGCTTTGATGCCTGCTTTAAACCATGCCTTGGACACCCGCTTGTTTTGGCTCGCATTCCCTTGTGTACTACTGTGTTTGATACTGGTGATTCTGGTTAATAATTTATGAATTATTTGCTTTTGCCCCTTTGATTTCAGACACTGTTTGTTTATAGATTTGTATTTGTTCTTAAGGGTAGTTTGTGGTGACATGTTTGTTTGGTTGTTTCCCCCCCTTTCCATTTGCCCCTTGCTCTATTCTAGCATCTCAACAAGAGAATGGGACATAACAAAATACAGATATAGTACAGTGCCAAAGAAAAAATGCTGCAAAGTAAGAATGCTTTCAAAAATAGTAGTATTAACAGCTTATTTTTGTCAATTAAGAAAACAGCAATGAACAAAAGAGAAATCTAAATCAAATCACTATTTAGTGTGACCACCCTTTCCTTCAGTACAGCATCAATTGTTTTAGGTAAACTTGCACACAGCTTTTGAAGGAAATTGGCACTGAGGTTGTTCCTCTTGGATAACTAACCACAGATCTTTTGTCGATGTAGGCTTGCTCAAATTCTTCCAGGACTCCTTGTTCTTGTTTACGCCGAAGACCTTAATCCTTAATGGAGCCAATCAGATGCCTCCCTGATGGTATTCCATTTGCTGAAATGCAGCCCCAAACTTGCAAGGAACCTACACCATGCTTCTGTTGCTTGTAAGCACTCATTATTGTATTGCTGTCCAACACTTTTGGTGAACAAACTGCCCTGCCATTTTTTTCTGCAGTTCCTATGTTTTCGTTTCTCAGCATTGCTGAGTCACTTGACTTTGTTTCCATATCAAAGTCATGGGTTTATGACCACAATTCCATGAAGCACACTTCTGGCCAGACTATTCAGAACAGTAGATGGGTGTACCTGGATCCCACTGGTTTCTGCCAGTTCTGTGCTGATGGCACTGCCGGACTTCGTATTTCGAAGGGAAGTAAGACATGTCTTTCATCTGCTGTGATAAGTTTCCTAGGCTGACCACTGCATCTACGGTCCTCAACGTTGCCCATTACTTTGTGCTTCTTCAAAAGAGCTTGAACAGCACATCTTGTAACCCCAGTCTGCTTTGAAATCTTTGCCTGGGAGAGACCTTGCTGATGCAGTGTAACTACCTTGTATCTTGTTGCTGGGCTCAGTCTTGCCATGGTGTATGACATGAAACTGCAACCTCACAGTTGGAGTTTGGTTATTCCTCACCCAGTTGTAAGCCTCCTACGCAGCTGTTTCTGTTGCACGTATTGGCTGTGTATGAGCCTACATATGAAAATGATGATCATTATCATCTAGTTGGTATAAGTGGTAAATCATGCATTATAATCCTACAAAATCCTCAAATTTGTGTGATTGTGCCTAGAAGAACTGTGTCCGGTTGCATAAAACACCTTGTGTTTCCCTTAAGTATAACCCTTAAGGGAAGATTTTATCGTACACAAGGAAATCACTTAAGTGTGTTGCATAAAATCCCTCGGACGTTTCACTTAATGGCAAACGTGAAGGATTTACTGCACTAACTGCCAAAAAGAAGTTCCATTGTTTCCATGACAACGAAACATCAGCGGAAAAAAAAAACGTTCACTGCACACCGCTATTCGAAAGCTGCCTTAATGGGTTTTAAACCAAAGTAAGAACATAAACTAAACTGGAATATGACTTTTTTGATTCACATACTGTCTTCGAGTGTCTGAGATGCCTGTATCCTGATGTGTGATCTATCAGTAACAAACACATGGAAAGCCATCTCTTCTGAAAAAAATCTGTTATTATATTTTTTATAACATCTTGCTCCTGCTTGGACGGAAACGAACTTATCTTGCCGTCAGCAATGACTGTCTGCCATTTGGTGAACAGCTCGGAATACGACTGACTTTTGCCCATGGAAATCATCTCTCACCACAGACTGGAAACTCCCAGTGGCAAAAAAAAAATCAGGAGCTATAAAACTACAGGTAATGCATGGTTACAGTGTGTGGAGCGGCTGAGGGCACTTCATCACTCAGATGGTCTAGAGGATTTAATCTATCTCAATAAACTCGCCTAGGTACCCGCCCATCTTCAAAATCCTCCAAAAACTCAGGCATATTCTCCATCTTCTTTTGAGCTTTAAGATGAGGTTGTGTGACCCTTAAATAATTCTAAAGGAATTTAGTATTAAGTAGATTTATACAACACTTAAGTGGTTACTTAAGGGACTTTCGATACTTAAGGGTTCTCTTAAGAAAGCCCCTAAGTAACACTTAAGGCATTTTTCTGCAACACACTTTAGTGACATTTTTTTTTTTCTGCAACCAGGCACTGATGCTGTTTTGAATGGAAAGAGTGTTCAACCCAAATACTGATTTGATTTAGACTCTTCTTTTGTTCATTCACTTTGCATTTTGTTAACTGCCAATAATAAGCTATTACCACTTCTATTATTGAAAGCATTCTAACTTTGCAGCATTTTTTCCCACACCTGCCTAAAGCTTTGGCACAGTACTGTATATTAATTGATATAGGATTAACTTACAGTGGTGCTTGAAAGTTTAGAATTTTCTGTATTTCTGCATAATTATGACCTGAAACATCATCGTATTTTCACACTTGTCCTAAAAGTAGATAAAGAGAACCCAGTTAAACAAATGAAACAAAAATATTATACTTGGTCATTTATTTATTTGAGGAAAATGAATACTTGAATTTTTAAATATACTTATAAACCGATCTTCATGCTAAAAATTGGGAGAAAAAAACAGACGAAATAAATAAAAATAAGTAAATAAAAATAGATAAAACAGTGAAGTGATTTAAGAGATAAAAAACAATTTTGAGTTGTTTCACTGATCGTATCACGACTTGCGTCACTATAGCATTCCTACTGGCAGTGTAAATGCAGACCAAACCCTGGAATGAATGAAGTTCTCAGGGGAGTTCTCTGGGGGGTAGTTTCTCCCAAATTAGTCCCTAGAACCTTTTGGTGTGAGAGCACCCTTTGGATCAGCACCAACAGTACCATTTTGTTTCTTTGCATGTGGTCATCTGTACAATGATTTCCAATATTAATGGATAATGAATAATGGATTGGAAATGTTTATAGAAACAAATAAGCAATGGGTAACATGCACATTCAGGGCAAACAGAAACTAAACTGCAGTGAAACTCTCTAAGACAATACCTTACATTAATACCTCAAAAGAGTCAATTGTGCAGTTTCAACCAGTCAAAATAAAATAAAGTCTAATACTTATGGATTGACATTGTTTATGGCAAGTACAAATACCAGACTGTACTACACTGAAGCATTCTCAATTGTTGCTGTTTTTCTGTTCAAACAAATTAAATTCTGAAAATAAATTATGACTTGATTTGTTCGACAATAAAGATAAGGCATTCCAGTTTGCAGGGGACTTAATTTGTTTTGTCTTGGACATAACTGATACAAGAGAGAGATAATTGATACAAAAGGAGATAATGTGAAGGAAAAGAACACTGTCTACTCTCAATGACAATAAAGGCATTCATTCATACTGGACTGGTATAAAAGCATTTAGGCTAGTGTTGCAGTTGGTTGTCCAGGTCACACTAAATGAATGCAAGAATGAATTTGACTTACTGTGGCACTAATATAAACGTCTGATTCTTACCAAACGAAACATACCACAAACGTAACACCACCAATGGGTTTTACACTTTTTTTCATCTTTATATATATGGGGAACTGTTTTATGTCTGCTGTAAGGACCCAGAAAAACAGATGAAAGTAAAGGGTGCTGAAGAAGCTGACAGCATTTTTAAAGAATTTAATGCCAGTGAGACAGGTGGACATAATGGCAAGGAAGACAGCAGGTGTCATTTACAACAGATATTATTGGCCTGGAATGACAACTGACACTGAAAACTGGTTTGACTGATATATCATTACATAAACCTATAACCTCAGAAGTACCTAAATATTTCAGTGTTAATTTATTCATTGCAGTAACATTTATTTTTATTACCTAGGTCAAAGGCAGATATTATCAAGCCTGCCATACAGATGCAGGACAAGGTATAAGATGTAGTGAAGAAAAAAGCCTCAATTAAGGAAATAAACTCAAATTTCCAAAAATGATAAGTCATACAGTGGTGCTTAAAAGTTTGTACATAATTTGCTATATTGTCCATAAATATAATGTATAACATTACACTTTCACAAGTCCCAAAATTCCTAAAAGTAGATAAAGGGAACCTAATTAAAAAATAAGACAAAAAATTATACTTAGTCATTTATTTATTGAGGAAAATGATCCAATATTGCATATCTGTGAATTACTAGTGTGTGAAACTCTATGATTAGCAGTTAATTTGAAAATGAAATTACAGTCAGGTGTCTTCAATCAATGGGGTGACAATCAGGTGTGAGTAGGGACACTAATTTAATGAACAGGGATATATACAAAAATCTGATCTTCACAACACATTTATAGAAAGGTGTTTTCTATAGAAGGGTACCCTTCTATATTTATAGAAGACTATAGAAGGGGACTTCTGGAAAGGAAATGTCAGGACATCTGTCCATTAACTGAAACTCAAGAGAAAGTGGGCCATGCAACAAGACAATTACCATATCAACCAAAGAATGGTAAAAAAAGAAGCTAATATTAAGGAATGGCCAAGACAACATCCTGGCCTTAATCCAACAGAAATGATGTGGAAGACCTGAAGTCGGAAGACGATTTGCAGGACTGATCAAAAGTTACAAAAAAAATGTTTAGTTGCAGTTACTGCTGCACAAGGGGGATACACCAGATACTGCAAACAAAGTTTCACAAACTTCCACATACACATACATGTAATATTGGATAACAATTTTATTATTCCAGATGTACAAGGGAGTAGATGCAACCTTTGTTCACAGTGCCACCAAAACCAATGGGTTAATGGAACAGATGAGTGGGATAATACAAAAGTAAGTTTAGTAACTGTTTGTATGTAAAATACTGTACTTACCTTCATAAGGGCACATATTCAAATACACATTGCAGACTATCTATCGATTTCTGTGTAACTGGTTGCTCTCTTCTATTAATCAGTTCATCAAAAGGTTAGAATGCCCTGAATGAGCAGGTAGTGACATGCTACTGGAAGATAGGGGTTGTTAAAAAAAACAAAAACAGGGCCATTGCTGGGATGAGAAGGGTTCACTGAACCAAAACTATCTAGCCAACAGCATCATTTGGCCAGACAACAACCAAAAACTGATCATCCATAATCGTAGAAGGTGAACCAACAACAAATGCTAACATGTACTACCAGATCAGTATCACTGATGTGTTGATAAAGCCATCAATTAAATAATACCTGCTCAATGGAGGTCCTATGGGGTACTGACCATTGATAAAAAGAAAGCAAACTAATTGGGAGAAAAAGAAACTGACAACTGGTAGTTAAAGAAGTTCTATATGTACCTAAAGCTGGAATCAGACAATGAGAGTTGATACATAGCAGGCATATTTTTAAAAAAGTGAGTGCAATTCATAGCACTTTCATAAAACAGTGTTTGCTTTACTCACACTTTGTGTTGCAGAACAAGTACTGTCTACTGTATTTTTTGTCATGTATTGTTAATATATTGTAATTTTCATCAGCACCTTTGGAAAACTGTGCAAGGACAAGCCACCAATATGGCACAAAATACATTGATGCTGTGCTGTTTAATATCAGGGAAAAAACCAAAAACAATTACCAGAGGTTTTTTCAAAGGCAGAGATGATCAAGTTATAAGAGGTAGCGAAGAAAAAGGCTAAATTAAGGAAATAAATGTGTCAAATTTCCAAGAATTATCTGGACCGCATAATGCCGTTTGTTGAAAAGGTATCCCATCCTTCACAGTCTCAAAAGACTTCTCTGGTGTCAAGCACACTGCTTCTGATCCCTAAAGCTGCACCTTCAATCCCAAATACATTGCCTCTAGTCCTAAACAGAGACAGTCCACCATCTGTTGTCACATATCACTGTGATCTTTAGAATAGTACGTTGCATGTTAACAAAATATTAAAAGTTGATTACTGCAGTGTTTTCACAATGCTGCAAACGGCAGGGCAGGTTAAGTTGGTTAATTTGATGTCAATCAGTGACCGGTATGCCCTCTAGAGGCGGAAGTACTACTTGCACTGCAGGTACATAGAAAGTTTAGGGTTGAAGCAAAAAGTCATTAATAATAAAGTTACTACCAATAAAGTTTTCTCTACTATATACTAAATGAACTTATAAAAAAGTTTTGATTATTTCTTATTACATTCAAAATTCAACAACTTTACAAAACTGACACTGGCACCATCATTGATAATGTTGTAATTGATCATTATTATTTAATTTGTTTCTAGGATATTTTTTCATGCAAGTCATATGTTTGAAAATAATTAATTTAATGAAAAATGCAGATAATCTACAATTTTTATTGCTGAAGAGATATTTTTTTTACTTCTCTCCTTCACAGTTTTGCCAAGTATGAATGCAGTTTGGTCTGGCAAGCAGTTGTGTTCTGATGGACCACAAACAGGGCCACAAAGTCTTTGAAACTCACTGGCAATTTCAAAACTCAAACTTCAAACTCAACCATGGCCAAGACCAAAGAGCTGTTGAAGGACACCAGGAAGAAAATTGTAGACCTGCAGCAGGCTGGGAAGAGTGAATCTACAATAGGCAAGCAGGTTGGTGTGAATAAATCAACTGTGGGAGCAATTGTAAGAAAATGGAAGACATACAAGACCATTGATAATCTTCCTCGATCTGGGGCCCCACGCAAGATCTCATCCTGTGGGGTCAAAATGATCATGAGAACGGTGAGCAAAAATCCCAGAACTTCACGGAGGGACCTGATGAATGATCTGCAGAGAGCTGGGATCAAAGTAACAAAGGCTACCATCAGTAACACACTACACCGAGAGGGACTCAGATCCTGCAGTGCCAGGCGTGTCCCCCTGCTTAAGCCAGTACATGTCCAGGCCTGTCTGAAGTTTGCCAGAGAGCATATGGACGATGCAGAATAAGATTGGGAGAATATCATGTGGTCAGATGAAACCGAAATAACTAATCATGTTTGAAGGAAGAAGAATGCTAAGTTACATCCCAAGAACATCATACCTACTGTGAAGCATGGGGGTGGAAACATCATGCTTTGGGGCTGTTTTTCTGCAAAGGGGACAGGACGACTGATCCGTGTTAAGGGAAGAATGAACGGGGGCATGTAGACTTTAAGCCAAAACCTCCTTCCATCAGTGACAGCATTGGAGATGGTCTTCCAGCATGACAATTATCCCAAACACACGGCTCGGACAATGAAGGAGTGGCTCCGTAAAAAGCATTTCAAGGTCCTGAAGTGGTCTAGCCAGTCTCCATACTTCAACCCCATAGAAAATTTGTGGAGGGAGTTGAAAGTCCGTGTTGCCCAGCAACAGCCCTAAAACATCACTGCTCTAGAGGAGATCTGCATGGAGGAAAATACCAGCTACAGTGTGTGCAAACCTGGTGAAGATTTACAGGAATCGCTTGACCTCTGTCATTGCCAACAAAGGTATTGAGTTACAAAGTATTGAGTTGAACTTTTGTTATTGACCAAATACTTATTTTCCACCATAATTTAAAATTAAATTATTTAAAAAACCTACAATGTGACGCTCATATGAAGTAACCTATAATATTACAGGCTTTGTTTTTGCTTACCAATGAGCCAGCCATCTCTTATAATGCCACTCTCCAACCATCTGCCAAGCTCCTAGAATAATGCGACTCAATGAGAGCTGACAAACACAAAAATACAAGTAACTCAGAGAAAAAAAAAAAGAGTATCTAAACACATCACCTGAGTTTGAACAGTCTGTAGACCAAATCTAAGCTAACAAGGAAGCAAGCACATGACCGATAAGATAGCTACATACACACTTCCTACTTTTAAACTGATTGGCTGTTTACAGCTGCAGCATCCAGAATTAAAAGACAGATTTTATATTTCCTATTATAATTTAATCTAATTGTTAATAACTCAGTCAATAAGCAAAGGACCGATCGGACGGTCTAAACAGCACACACCAGTACGCATCATAGATGGTACTCAAAACGCTGAAGTGAACTTCAGTAATCAGAGCTCATCAACATGAGTCTGGTTGAAATCCATACTACAATAGAATAACAAATAGTCATCAATGGATTATTCCTAGCACAAAACTGCCACGACCAAGATGGTGGGGTGTGCACATCAATAGGCTCAGCATTTCACCATATTTCATAAAAACGAAATTTCACTCAGTTTGTACTCATACTGTGAACAATGGCATTAAAGTTGAATTTAATCTAATAAAAGCTTAGGTATTTGAGTATGTGCAGGAGAGCGGACAAACAAAATTTATCATAATTATTCATCAACAACTTAAAATTTCTCTCAGCATCAAACAAACTTTATACAATTAAACCATCAACAGCTGTAGAGGGTACTTATGACCAGAGAGAAGTTTGGTGTTCCTAGGTCATTGCTATACTATGTTAAGCCTTTTAGGCCCTACATCATACACACCAACTACCAATCAACAAACAAACAAATATACTTACTGCCCAAACAAGAATGTGTCCCTGAGGTGCTAAGGGGTTACACTTCTAACTGCTATACAGGGGTTGGACAATGAAACTGAAACACCTGGTTTTAGACCACAATAATTTATTACTATGGTGTAGGGCCTCCTTTTGCGGCCAATACAGCGACAATTCGTCTTGGAAATTATATATACAAGTCCTGCACAGTGGTCAGAGGGATTTTAAGCCATTCTTCTTGCAGGATAGTTGCCAGGTCACTACGTGATGCTGGTGGAGGAAAACGTTTCCTGACTCTCTACTCCAAAGTGGCTCAATAATATTTAGATCTGGTGACTGTGCAGGCCATGGGAGATGTTCAACTTCACTTTCATGTTCATCAAACCAATCTCTCACCAGTCTTGCTGTGTGTATTGGTGCATTGTCATGCTGATACACGGCACCGCCTTCAGGATACAATGTTTGAACCATTGGATGCACATGGTCCTCCAGAATGGTTCGGTAGTCCTTGGCAGTGAATGTGCAATTAATGAAGATTGGCCACCAGACTGGTCCAATTTAGCCATGAAACTTCCCAAACTAAAATGACAGGTGTTTCAGTTTCATTGTCCAACCCCTGTATAAGAATAATGAACAATAATTAAAATAAATAAATGACGCATTAAAGCTGAAAACTAGGTGAAAAGGTAGAATTAGTAAGCTAACTATGGAACAATAAACGTTTAACAAACAATGTGAAAGTTACCTTTCACTTATGAAAAAAAGATTTAAGAAAAGCTAACTAATGAACACAAATGCACTGATTGAGCCTACTGAATTCGTCAGAACACCTTTACGCACTCTAGGCTACCACTTATCCACTTGCCCAATACTGCTGTAGTTCACTGGATGCTACCAAACAGAAGGCTTGAATGATACGAAGTCTTCAGTCTGGGACTTTGCTGTCGCCATACTTATGAGGTTGCGTCAGTAAATGTGGATTAATTCAGTTGGTAAATTACAGCGAGGTTATGGACTCGGCGCGGAAAGTACAAAAGGGTACAGTGTACCTTGTCCAGCATCACTTTATTCACAAACGCTTGGGTCGATTGACCATCGGAATCATAAAAAGCTGTTCGGGTCGGAGCATAAAAAGTGCGTGGTTAAACCGTATTACAACCCGCACCCGAACTGTACAAACGTATACTGTTATACCCATAATGAAAAGAGACAATACAGTTATTATTTAAGAACATCCCAAACGGGCAATATACACCTTCATAAATAATTAAAACAAAAACAACATTAAAAACGTTCTCGTTTGAATCAATTGTACCGACTCATTTGACAGTCAGAGGGAACCGAGTCACTTCGCGTTTTACATGACTAGCGCGTTCAAACTCCAGCAATACTGGACGAGTTGGGAACGTTCTCAAAGACGCTTTTCAAAGACAAGCGTTTGTATGCTTGTCAGTCAGTCAAGATTATGTGTAGTTCGACAACAGCATTTTCAGCACTTAAGAACGTAATGAATGTGAATCTATGAAGCGTCCTTAGCTACCGACTCTTCTCGTTGATGGATGTTCTATGTTGGTTAGATGGAAAGTTCTCAAATGCAGATCACCTCGGATCACATCCCTGGTCCTCGAAGCTGTGCCTCCGTCTCCTCCAAGTGTCATCGATCCTTGACCAGAAGTTACGAGAAGGAGCTGCCTGTTAGAAGTCACGGGACAAACTGGGAAAAGTATCTGGACTCCAGCAGCATGTATCAAACCAAGTATGTGAGTGAGCCGACCACCATGAACTCCGGGCTGGAGAGGTATGGCAGTACAAGATACAGAACGATGAGACACTTGATCACCATTTAAGCAAATATTCTAAAGAATATAATAAATAGAATATAAAGGACAGTCATATGTCTGAATTTTTTTTTTCATTTTCAATTTGGCGGGGTTTTATTATATCAGTGAGTCAGAGACAGTGTTTCATTGATGTTTTTGAACGCCCAGCTTTTCTTTTACATTTGATAAATTAAGCAAAACGTTTCATTGCCTTACACTGGAATAAATTCTTAATGGAAGGCTAATTTGAGAGAATAAGGGTATTGTCTTTCGTTTGGACTGGGCATATCTAATTGCTCCATCTACACCAGCATCCAGTTTCACCTTCAGTCTCAATGTAGAGCTCCTTTGGAAATGAGAGCAGATTTCAGGTTTTGTTTTATGGTTCTCTTTTTTTGTTTAGGAATGTACAATGATCGATTCGATTGATTCATGTAAAAGTGTGTCCTTCAATTTACTGTGAAAAGCATTGTTGTTAAAGCAAGGCATTTACAGCAAAGTAAGTTTACCATATTTGCAGCAGTTATCCCAATCTGTTTGTGCAGTTTACATTTACAGGTCTTACTCAAGGGCCCAACAGTTTCAGCTTGCCAGATCCAGGACTTGATTTCACAACCTTCTAATGAGTAGATATTACAGTCTTAGAAATAATGTATAGTTAGTTTAATGTAATAGACTGATTAACATGCTGGCAAGGGTTGTAAAATATTATAAATTATGTAAAAATAATGCATATATTAATTGTTTATTCTTTGGATGAAGTATAAATCTAATTTATTCATAGAACTCGTATTAATAAATAACCAACATGCAATGTAGAGCCAACAGTGTGAACATGTCTTTCACCTCAGTACAAAGGTGTGGTAGCTTTATTTGGCTTTCCAGTGCATTTCGCTGTATTGTTGCTGTATTGTTTTTGATGAGTATCATTTAACAAAAGTCTTCTGAATATTCATGTCTATACTGTATTTCAAATACACTGAGCACTTTCTGAGGCAATTTCGTGTTCTGAATGAAGTTCTTGGCATATATGAGAACACGAGCAGAAGATCCATTCATTCAAATCTAACCCAAATTATATCAGTGGTAGTCTGTTTAAAAGCCTTGTCTCAGAAATTGAGACGAGAATGTACAAGCTGTCTGTTGTCAAATCACTGCTCCTTTGTTTTAGTGGTGAAAGGCTGATGATAAACTGAATCCACGATAGCCTGCATCTTTCAGCTAACATGAAGATCATGCATGTTATATAAGGGTCTGGCAAGTGAGCAGCTGAATTATTAGCTGTTCACTCCCTGAGGGTAACCTGAGCTGCCGCCTGTGCCAGTGGTGTCTCACTGGTCTCCATCACCATTAAAGACTTAACTCTCCTGCTAATTATTTTTCCTTTCTCTCTTACTCAGTTACCACACTGCTTATCTGGTGCATTGTTTGTGAAAGTCTTGGCCCATATACCACAGCCCATATATTTAATGAAGACAAAAACATGTATAGCTTATAAATTAGTATTTGTGTTACATTATACAGAAGCTGATCTTTTTCCCTCATAATCTCACTTTATCCTGGTCAATGTCATGGGACTCTGGCACCAGTCTCGACAAGCCTGCCCTCGACAAGACACCAGTCCATTGTGGGGCTGGGTAAGAGTCTCGATGGACGCCCCTTTGACCATGCTTTCCTTCCTCAGTTACCACAGTGATTCTCACATCAATGATCCCTCATTTAAATAAGGATATCAAATGTTATTACTTACTTTTTAATATTTTGGTTGCATTAGAAGCCAATTTTTATTCAAGTGAGAGAGTGATGACAGACAGTCCTTCAGTTTTACATCTTTAACAATTTTGAAAATGCTAAAATTCTAGTTAAAATGTGTGAAAGTACTGCCTTTTCTTTCATGGTTTACTTGAGTAAGATGAAAAGTATCTCAAAAGTACTAGAGAGAGTACATTTTTCACCCCAAAAAATGTGGCTGAGCTGGACAGTTACGGGCCTAATGCTCTTGTTCAAGGGCCGACTGTGGCAGTCCAAGCTAACAACTTTTCCGATTAGCAATTCAGAGCTTTAACCAGCCGACCTTTCACATGAGGTTGAGGGGAGGTGAGGTTTCGCTTGCGTTTGGAGTTGGAAAGGGATTTCCGTGTTTCTACAGTCTGCACCAAAAGGTTTTCTTGCGGAATATTAGTAGTGGTGCAGTAGTGAAGGTACTAGACTATTGACCAGAAGTTTCAAGGTTCTAGTCCCAGCACTGCCAAGCTGCCACTGTGGGGCTCATGATCAAGGCCATTAACCTACAATTGCCTGTATTGTACATTGTAAGATTGGATCAATTGTAAGTCGCACAGGACAAGGGTTTCTGCTAAATGCTGTGAATGTAAATCTAAACTGTAAGACACTTGTGGAATTTTAACTGGTCTGTTCTTGTCATATCAAAACTAGACTACTGCAGTGGTCTTTTGGCAGTTTTTCCTACATGCTCATACCCTTGCAACTGAATCGGAAAGTTTACCCAGTTTCTCTCATGTCATCCCATTGCTGCTTCCCTGCCTCCCTGCCCACATCAGATTTAAACACAGATACTCACCCACAAAGATAAAAATGGCCCAGCTTCTTTCTACCGAAACGCTTTGCTCAGACTCAGCTCTGTACTGCATACCCTTTGAGAATCAAGCATGCCTCAACTGGAGCCATCCCTCAAGAATAAGGGAAGAAAAGCATCAAAGCTGGGACAAAACTGTACTGGGACCCAGATGGGGGAATGGAATTCTGCTTAATGCTTCAGTGGATGGGTCTCCTGTTGCCTTAAACCACAACTAAAACTCACCTTTTTACTAAGCACATAAGTGAAGACTGAGACGGTTCATTTAAATTTTAATTGAAAGAAACACTCATTTTATTGGTCTTCTCCTTTAAAACCATGTTTCTTGTTTTTTTCTGCATCAGTTCCTACCAGGGTTTTAGCTAGATTGTGTTCATGGGCAGTAGGCTGTTGTACTGGCATTAGGTAAAGTCAACTAAGAACACAAAGCACTTCTATAAGCTCTGGATAAGGGTGCCTTCTAAATGGTGTAAATATAAACGCAAGTATTGGGGAAGTAATTGCACATGCTACTCATTTTTGATCCCGGAGCTTTATTACATCTGTACTGATCCTGAACCTAATTCTCTTTGCATCTGTAATGACAGGCTGAAACCAGAAGCGGGAGTTTAGGTTGTCTGTAGAGAAACATTAAATTTTATTAGGTGTATTATAATATATACTCCTAGAATAAAAGGGCCAAACCTAAAATTGCAAAATATTAAGCTTTTAATGGTCCTATCAACAAATAATTTGTCAGAAAATTTGCATTAACTAGGAAAATGCGGTCCTGAGACCTGTGCCACCATTTGCTTGTAACTGCTTAATTGTGCAGTGAACTGGTGGGAGGGGGACAGACTGTAACCTATGGAGAATATTTGGTCTTACATTAAACACAAAACTGGCAATCTGCCACAGTCCATCAGGCACATGTTTTGGCGTGGTCAGAGTCTAGATTTAAACCCTATAGAGAATATCTGATCTCACATTAAATACAACCTAACTGGAAAACACTTTTCCACTACTCATCAGTTGTTTGAAGCCATACCATTGAGTGAAACAACATTGATTTTGAAGATTTGGGTATGGCCAGTTTTTTTTTCCATGAGTATATAAGATACAGTACTTTGATTAATTACTTAAGAAACCACAGGACATGCTTTAATTACATATTTTAGAATTATGTATCCACAACATTTAATTTCAAAATCTTTGACTATACAGTAATATGTGGAAATTCCCACGTTTTTCTTATGGCCACTGTTATTAATAAATAAGTGCTTTCTGCACTGTGGTAACTGAAATGCAAGTTTAGTTTTTAACCTTTATAAAAATACTGATTTTGAGTTAGCATAGCTTGAATTTGTAAATCAATAAGTGAGACCTACAAAGCAGTCATGATGGGAAAGTTAGTAATGTTTCTTCACCGTTTTGATTTATACTGTTCAGTTTTCTCATGTATTATATTCAACGATTAAAGGCTTTTTCACACAGAGTAAAAAGGAAAACACACAAGAACATAACGGATGTGATTTTTAATGTAATTTAATGTAATTTTTAACCTTCGCACCAAGTCAAAACAGTCAGAAGTCAGAATGTTTTTTGTCTAAACATTCTGAAAACTCCCTGTCCACTTTTGCTTTCTTTAATTTCCCTTCTCTCGCCGTGTCTTTTTCACATGGTCAGCTTATAAAAAAAACAAACAAAAAAAAAAAAGACACGACCTAAAATTAGGTCAGGAAGCTATAATTTGTGGTTTTGTGGGCATGAACAGATTAGAATGCACTTAAATAAACAAGAAACCGGTTCCATACAGTCACTGTAAGGTTTATCTCCATCATTCTCCAGCCTTTCAGTTATATTTCACCAGGTAGTTTCTTTTAATATCCATGTTTTTATAGTTGGTGTGTTGCTTGTCCTATAAGCTCTTGTGCTCTGCTATGCGCAGGAAGTTCTGCCTGACAACCGAGCTCTGATTGGTGATTTTAATGCATCCGAACAGCACAGAAATTAGAACAGGCTCTGATATAAAAAAAAAAAAATTTACACAGCTCTGTTCGTCAGTTTCGGACTCGGTGTGAAGGACTGTGTTAATATACGTGTGTTCTTTTTTTTCAAAACTTGCCGTGCATTTTTTTCACCTGTAAAAATGAAAAGGCCTTAATGCAACATGTGTGTATTTCTAAGCATTGTATTGCAAAGGGGCCATTAACATGTTTCCAATGTTTCAAGGGGTGTACCAGTGTGCCTCTGTTGCTATGTAGCAGTGTCAGGTGGGGATGCAAATCTAAAACATGGGAAGAAGTTGAGGGAGGAAGTATTAGAGGCCATGGGGAGAAGGAAACTCACAAGGAAACAGGAAGGCATGTTCAGCTTTGGAACCAGATCACCTGTGGTACAGGAGAGTAGCCATTTTCAGGAGGGGTATTCTGCTAATGGATCAACAGACTACCTAAAAAAGGAGAGAGAACAGAAGGAGAGAGAGCAGGACATACATATCTGAGGCTGTTGTGCCAGTTTTTATTTCGCGGGTACGCTGTCAACTTTAACTTGATAGAGCAGACAGGTAAACAGATACGTCTCTGGACTTCAGGGCCTATATTGATGGACAGGTGTAATATTGTGCATAATGACTACAAAGACTACAAAACAGGGTGCTCTACCAGAGAAGTATACCCATCATTACTTTGTTATATTATATATGTAGTTACAGCATGAAGCAGACACCCTTATACAGAGCATATTTAAAATATATTGCAATGTATTGAATTCATGTAAGCTTTAAGATTTGCTTACAATAAATTTATACTGTCTTAAATGACACATACCTGTGTGGTTAAGGGTTAAGGACCTCTCTCAAGATTCAGCAGTGATGGTGCTGGGTCTTCATACTACTGATCAAAAGTATATTCATTTAAACATTGAGCCAGTTTAGGAAACATCATTTAATAAGCCCTATTTTCGTTACATTTTAGTATCATTTAATATTTTTTCTCTTTATGTAAATCATTTTACATATATTTTTGGTAAATAACACAAATGTACAACCCCAAATCAAAAAAAGTTGGGACAGTATGGAAGATGCAAGTAAAAAATATATCCAGTGTTCCCTACATTTCCTTTGAATTTTATTTCATTGCAGACTCCAATATTTTTCATGTTTTTTCTGGTCAACTTCACAACATCCATTTCTGAGTTTCAGGCAGTACATTCCAGAAAAAGTTGGGACAGAGACAATTTAGGGCTAGTAATGAGATAAAAAAAACAAAAACTAAATAATGATGTGAT
This sequence comes from Ancistrus triradiatus, assembly GCA_025084515.1. NCBI lineage: Eukaryota > Metazoa > Chordata > Actinopteri > Siluriformes > Loricariidae > Ancistrus > Ancistrus triradiatus. The sequence continues at coordinate 303,824 of JAJAGP010000541.1, forward strand.
TTCAAACAAGTAATGTCAACATGTGCTTATAATCACGATTTGGTACAAAAGCAGTATCCCCTATAGGCTTTGAGGAGTAAAGATGGGCAGATGATCTCCGGTTTATCAACAAATGTGTGAAACACATTATTAATATGTTTAAAAACATTTTTTCAAAAACAATGGTTCTTCCAAAAATTATCTGGAATACTGATTCATCTGACCACAATACATGTTTCCACTGTGTGATATTCCATCCCAGATGCCTCCGAGCCCAGAGAAGTCAATGCCGCTTCTGGACATTATTGACGTAAGGCTTCTTCTTTGCAAAGTAACGTTTTAAGTGGCATTTGTGAATGTAACTGTACTGTAGTGCTTAATAAAGGTTTGATAAAGTAATCCCTTGCTCATGGGGTTATATGAGCTGTTGAATAATAACTGTTCTTGATGCAGTGCCGTCTGAGGGATTGGAGATCAATCCTCTTCAGTTTAGGTTTGTACTCTTGCCCTTTATGCACTGAAATTCCTCCCAGTTCTATGAATTGTTTAACGATATTATGCACTGTAGAGAGAGGAATATGCAAATCCCTTCCAGTCTTTCTTTGAGGATCATTGTTTTAAAACATTTCAATAATTGTCTCACACATTCGTTGATAAACTGGAGATCCTCTACCCATCATTACTCCTCAAAGACTCAGCCTGTCATGGATACTGCTCTAAATTGCCCCTGTCTCAACTTTTTTTTGGAATGTGTTGTAGGCATAAAAAGTAGGAATGGATGTTTATTAACAAATGAAATGAAGTTGACCAGAAAAAAACAAACAAACAAAAAAAACCATGAAATATCTTGAGTTTATACTGTCTGCAAGATATTTAACACCTCTGCATTTTATAATTGGTCTTGTACTATCTGAATTATTTATGTAACAGTGGTAGATGAGGAGGGGTTACAGGCAGAGTGAAAACTTGGAACAGCACACACTCCCCTTATAAATCCCTGGCACTTAAAATTCTACAAAGTAAATGTTTTTTTTTCTCTTTCCAAAGCCTCAGAAATGACAATAAAATAATTCACTGCCAAGTAAATGCATTGTACTCGGAGCCGACAAGCCATTTTGCTACAGCTGTTGCTTTAAGCTTTGATGTGATAATGATCAGAGCCATTATATGTCTATATGATTCTTTCTCAATTTTGTGTTAAAGGAAAAAACACATTAAAGACCCAAACAGATACATTTGTTCAGTCCCTGCTCAACTCACCAGAAGTACAAACAGAGGCCTATCAAATGACCAAAGGTAATTTGTTCATGTCTGCCTAGACTTACATTATCTCACCTTTCTGCAGGGGAGAAGTCATATTGGGTTTCATGCACATTATCAAGAGTTTTCCTGTCATACTTTAAGCATCATACCAAAGTAAGCGTATTCTACCACACAGTAATTGGATGCCTCTGGCTTTGTTGTGTTTCAGCATCTCAACGTGTTCTCAGAGCTCCTTCAGTGACTCAGGCTCAGTTAGCTGCCTCACACCATGTTCTGGTAGCACTGGCTGTGCTACAGGCCTCTCCACTGATCATAGTTCCATCTACTCCTGGAGATATGATGTAAGAATTATGATGCCATCTGTTCACTGGAAAATTATCAAGTGATTCGGCAAGTTAAAACGTCTATTTGGATAACTGATCTTTGGATAGATGGAGCTAGATTATTCCCTATGAGGAAATTTCTACTTTGTTCTGGTGTTTTTGAAACTCCACCTACTTTTAAATACATTAGCATAGGGGTGGGCAATATGATGATATTTTATTGTATCGTGATACATTTTGTTGTTGTGATCGATGATATGCTTTACTGAGCATATCGAGGATATCGTCAATGAGAATTTAATTGTAAATCATGGTGGAAAATAAGTATTTGGTCACTCACAAACAAGCAAGATTTCTGGCTCTCTCAGACCTGTAACCTCTTCTTTAAGAAGCTCTTCTGTCCTCCACTCGTTACCTGTATTAATGGCACCTGTTTGACCTCGTTATCTGTATAAAAGACACCTGTCCACAGCCTCAAACTGTCAGACTCCAAACTCAACCATGGACAAGACCAAAGAGTTGTCGAAGAACACCAGGAAGAAAACTGAAGACCTGCACAAGGCTGGGAAGAGTGAATCTACAATAGGCAAGCAGGTTGGTGTGAGTAAATTAACTGTGGGAGCAGTTGTAAGAAAATGGAAGACATACAAGACCATTGATAATCTTCCTCAATCTGGGGCCTCATGCAAGCAAAAATCCCAGAATTACACGGAGGGACCTGTTGAATGACCTGCAGAGAGCTGGGACCAAAGTAACAAAGGCTACCATCAGTAACACATTACGCTGAGAGGGACTCAGATCCTGCAGTGCCAGGCGTGTCCCCCTGCTTAAGCCAGTACATGTCCAGGCCCGTCTGAAGTTTGCCAGAGAGCATATGGATGATCCAGAAGAGGATTGGGAGAATATCATATGGTCAGATGAAACGAAAATAGAACTTTTTGATAAAAACTCAACTCGTTGTATTTGGAGGAAGAAGAATGCTGAGTTGCACCTTACCTACTGTGGAGCAGGGGGGTGGAAACATCATGCCTTGAGGCTGTTTTTCTGCAAAGGGGATAGGACGACTGATCTGTGCTAAGGGAAGAATGAACGGGGCCATATATCGTAAAATTTTGAGCCAAAACCTCCTTCCATCAGTGAGAGCATTGAAGTTGGAACATTGGTGGGTCTTCCAGCATGACAATGATCTCAAACACACCGCTCGGGCAACAAAGGAGTGACTCCGCAAAAACATTTCAAGGTCCTGGAGTGGCCTAGCCAGTCTCCAGACCTCAACCCCATAGAAAATTTGTGGAGGGAGTTGAAAGTCCTTGTTGCCCAGCGACAGCCCCAAAACATCACTGCTCTAGAGGAGATCTGCATGGAGGAATGGGCCAACATACCAGCTAAACCTGGTGAAGACTTACAGGAAACGTTTGAGCTCTGTCATTGCCAACAAAAGTTATGTTACAAAGTAACTGAGTTGAACTTTTGTTATTGACCAAATACTTTTTCCCCACCATGATTTACAATTAAATTCTTTAAAAATCAGGAAATGTGATTTTCTTAGATTTTTTCTCATTTTCTCTCATTTTGTCTCTCATAGTTGAAGTGTGACTATGATGAAATTTACAGACCTCTCTCATCTTTCTAAGTAGGAGAACTTGCACAATCAGCAGCTAACTAAATACTTTTTTGCCCCACTGTATGCCTGTACCCTGTTTTTTCCAGTGATAGAAACTACAACCCCCATGACCACAACCGGGAAAAGTGCTGTTAAAAACATTGGGGAAATAAAACCAATATTTGTTTTGTTGTAAAGATTGATCATACAGAGCAATAGCTGTGTGCCATTTTCTCAAATGGTTGCTGAACTCTTGCCAGTAAGCAGAATTATGGGCTTACGTTAGCCAAAATGGTAACATGCAAAGCTGCCTTCCATAAATGTCTTTATGCTGCATTCCAAGTGGGACAGGTTTAGACTTGGAAACACACAGCTATTGTTCTGAAATACATTCCAATGCAGTAATTCAGTCATTTTCAGTAAATGCTTTATCCCTATGAGGCTTGTGGTGGGTCCAGCGACCTCCAAATAGAACACGGAGCCACTGGCAGTATTTAGAAAGAATATTGTGCTTGTTGAATATGATTATGAACAATACATGACCAAAAGTATGTGGACACCTGAACAACTCGTGGATATATGTTTCTTGAATATCTCATTTCAAATCCATGTGCCAAGACCATTTGCTTCAATAATAGTTTGCAGTGTTGTTGGAATGTCTTCTACTAGACCAAGGAACATATGTTCCGGAAACAGCACACTACAGTATATTTCTTTGTAATATCATTGTATGACGTAGCTGTGGCAGTGGGGCCATGTTTGAGTGCTGGATAAGAGGCAGGCCAAGGAGAAGATTAATCTGGTGGCGCTTAGAGCAAGTTGGACCACAATGGGTTGTTAGCGGCATGAGAGAAAAACCAAGCAGGTGAGTGCAAAGCATGCATGGTGTGTCGAACCGTCAGGAGTGAAGCTGTGGATGGCGAAGCTAGCAGGTGACCTGGAATTCCACGTTGTAGGTTAAGATGGTGGCGAAGTTGTGGCCGGATGGCCGCTGATGAGCTGGGCAGGTGGTGGGGGGTCGGAGGTCACACGTCAGAGGAGCGAACCAGTTTAATCTGCGAGATTTAGAAAGTGGAATGGCGAGCCGTGTGTACTTCTCTCCAGATCTTGTGGCAGCTGCGGAGGTGATGAAGCACAGATGAGACAGCCAGTTCCTCTTCTTTTTCTGTGCTGGTAACCCAAAGATGTTTTGAAGGGGGACAGTCCAGTGGCTGAGCTGGGTGTCATGGGCATACCCTGCCCAGGCCAGGTGACAGCTCCATTGGGAGGGGTTCTTGGTGCAGAGGCAGCGCAGAGTGGCTTTGGCTTCCTGATTGGCTTGTTTGGCCTGCCTGTTGGACTGAGGATGGAAGCCCGACATGAGACTGACAGAGGCTCTGATGGCATCGCAGGAGGCCGGTCAGACTTGAGAGATAAACTCGGGGCCCTGGTCAGAGACGATGTCAGCAGGAATCCCATGAACCTTGAATACCTGGTCAAAGAGAAGATTGACAGTTTTGAGAGCCGTGGGAAGCTTGGGAAAAACAGAGAAAAACACATTGCCTGATGGGAGACTCATAGCTGTCTGGATATAGGCCATATTTTTGTGATCAGTACAGACGATGAAGGGGAGCTCTGTGCCCTCAAGCCAGTGTCTTCATTCCTCCAGGGCGAGCTTAACAGCCAGCAGTTTCCCACATAGTAGTTGGCTTCAGTGGGTGTGAGGCGACAAGAAAAGAAGGTGCAAGGATGGAGCTTCTTAGCAGAGCCAGACCATTGAGAAAGGAGGGCCCCTCCGAGGTGTCCATCTCCACGACGAGATGCTTGCTGGTATTTAGTGGGAATGATTATGCATGCTGAGGTAAGAGGTCTTTGAGGTGTTGGAAGGCTCTAGCAGCTTCTGGAGGCCAGCAGAATCGGACTTCTTCGAGGTCAGCTGTGTGAGGGGAGCTGCCACCTTACTGTAATCCTGAATAAACCGTATGTAGAAATTGGTGAATCCAAGAAAACGCTGCAGTTTTCCGCTCAGAGTTGACCATATGATATGAAGCTCATATTTCTCTGCTTTAACGAACAAATGGTTCTCCAGGAGGTGGGCCAGGACCTGGCAAACATGGGTGGTGTTCTACCATGGATCTAGAAAATACGAGAATGCCGTATTTTACTCCAGTCGATCTGGGGGTTGTGTACGACCAGCTAGGTTTGACCCAGGACCAGAGGTGTTTTGGGCGCTCGGATGACGGAACAGGCTATGGTTTCATGTAGGTTCCCAGACACAATAAGAGTCACAGTGGAGATGCAATGAGTTACCTGGGCCAGGAGTCTACCATGAAAGGCGTAGGTGTAGAGAGGTGCCTCCAGGGGTTTGAAGGGAACTTCTAAATGGATAGCTAGGTCTTCGTCCATGAGATTGTCCTCAGCCCCTTAGTCAACAAGGAATAAGGACACCGATAGAGTGAGTACCATCCTGGAGACATACCAAACCCCGTAGCTGCAGACAAGGCTTGCCAGGTGATTGGAAGTCAGAAGTAGCTCTCACCAGTACCCCCATTTCTACTGGCAAACTCCCTCCCTTGGCCAAACGGGGCAGGAATCCCGCTGGTGTTCCAGTTGCCGACACTATAAACAGAAACCCCCTTGGAGCCTCCGAGAACATTCCATAGGCGTGAGCTTGGTGCGGCCAAATTGCATGGGCTCAGGGGCGTCCAGGGTGATGGAGTCAGGGATCTGGAGATCCGAGGTCTCCATTCGTATAGGTCTGGGACAGGACGAAGGAAGAGTCAGGGGCAGACGTGTAGTCTCCTCTTTCCGACGTTCACGGAGGTGCCCGTCCAGGCGAATAGCCAGATCCACCAGGGCCTGGAGGTCAAAGGGCTCATCATGGGCTGCTGGCTCATCCTTGAGTTGCTTGCTTAACTCCTTGGAATGCCCCACGCAACGCAGAATCGTTCCACCTGGAGTCTAGTGCGAGTGACCATTATTCCACTGCATAGTCAGCGACCAAGCGGGAGCACTGGCATAGGTAAAATAAGCGACTTCATGCCATGCCTTTGTGATCAGGGTGGTTGAACACCACCTGGAACCAACAAAGGAAATAAGAGTACAAGCCCTTCTCGGGATGGACCTGGGACAGGGCGGCCTCAGCCCACATCAAAGCCCCACCTCGTAGGAGGCTGTTGATGTAGTTGATCTTTCTGGCATTGGTGGAAAAGGCTATTGGACACTGATGGAACACCAGACCACACTGCAACAAGAAACTCTGGCATTTACTGAGTTCACTGTGGTGAGATTCTGAGTTAATGATGGGAAGATCCATGGTTGAGGGTTGGAGCATGGTAGGTGGAAGAGCGGTATTCTGTAGAGGAGAAAGCAAAGGAACTGGGGAACCATTAGGGACCAGAGGTGACCAATTGGGACCCTGAGCACTCATGGAGACCTGGTCTGGTACCTGGGGAGAAGGGAGATGGAGACCGTCAATCTTACGAGAAAGACGGGGACCTGTAAGGCCAGGAGGCGATTACTTCTGAGTAGTGAGGTCAAGAGTCTATCATGCTGTCCAAGCCAGACCTCTTGACGACCTAGGACCATTTCAACGAGTAATTGATTTGCCATCTGAGGATCTGTCTGCTCCATTTTGTGACCAGATCGTACTGTTAGGGGTTTAGGACCCCAGCTAAGTAAAAGGGTGGAGCTGTTAATGCAGAAACTTTGATGGAGATTCAAGTACCCAAACAGAGAGGTTTTATTAAGCAATGTAAAGGATAAATGAACGATACTGAGTTCAGGAAGCAGGCAACTGGGTGGATGGTTAGCGGCATGTGAGAAAAACCAAGCGGGCGATGAGTGTGAAGCGGGCGTGGTGTGTCGACCCTTCAGGAGTGAAGCTGTGGACGGCAGAAGTCAGTGGGTGACTCGGAATTCCACATTGCAGGTTAAGATGGTGGCGAAGTTGAGGCTGAGCGAGTCCTGTTTGACAGCAGTCTGGTGGAGTTGAGGAAACGGCAGGTACTAAAAGTAAACAGCAAATAAGTCATTAGCGACATGGGAAAAACATGGGACATTTTTTCGGCATGGGAGCCCAAAAATAAGCTATAGTAGCACTACCACCTTGTACTGATACCAGGAACATATGTAGGCGATCTGGTGAGAGCATGGTGGAAAAGCCGGCGTTTAAATGCAGTGCATAACTGAAGAGAGATGAGGATCAGATGTGGAGGTGATCAGGAAGTGGTGGTGATATGGTTGAAGGCTGATGGGGTAACCAGTCGCTGAGCCATTAGATTGCTGTGGAGAGAGACACACCTACACACACAACGCACTGAGAGTGAATGAATCATCAGAAAAAAAGAGGTATCGGGGGAAAAAGACCCAAACAGAAAAAAGCATGAGATGAACAGCAGAGTGAAATCTGACAGATGATCCGATAAAAATCAGCCATGTTTAATGTTATCATAAGTCTTAGGTCTTAGTGACCATTGTCAACAACCAATATGTGAACTCTATCCAGTACCAAAAGGGAAGCAGCAAAGCAACAAGGATGTGACTCAGCTGTCCCCTGTCACAGGGAGCAGTTCCTTAAAGCCAATACTGATTTGCCTGTTAAAATACCAAGAATAAATAAATAAAAATGCCAGAAGTGTTTACATTTTCTTCTTCATAGTATTATTGTTTTTGTTATTATGTAGGGTCTTGTCTTTTTTTGTTTTTTTGGGCTGTTTTTCTGAACAAATCACTGCATACACAAGGGCAACCATGCGCAAAAGCTGCTTCTGTTTCCGTTCCTATGGTCAACAATTTTTCTTCTTGTAAAAAGTCCACTAGGAGCATTATGGGAAAAATCTCAAAAAGATCCCTAGTCTTTGCAAAATTATAGTCTATAGTGATTATGTTGTAACTAAAGTCTGTGACTTGATTTTAGATGTTAAAAGGTGTCAGTCTTGTAGTGTATGGTTAGTAAACAAACACTGGAAAGTCATTTTCAGCTTGTGTGTGACTCCTTGACCATGGAAACCCAGTTGCAGAAGAAATCTGGAACTTGGTAGTCAGTGCAAAAACCATTGACAGGTGACATTTTTCACAAACTTTGTATATGAGCTGTTATTGCTTCCACATCTTTACCATGGTTCCAGTAATTCTGGAGATGACCACTTATAATCACATTGCTAGGTGATAGAAAGCTCCATGTAAGGGTATGTATGATGTGTTGTGCATTTCTCCTGCAGGAGTTTGACAAGGAGAATACTCAGTATGTACGGCAGCTCTTCAGTGCACTGGATGAACTGTTGTATGAAGGCAAGGTGAGCAGTAAATCAGAGACCCTGTGCAATGAGTGTAAGGACTGGAACATGCACTCCCCTCACCTCAGGTACACATACTTAACATCTTAACAAAACACCCTTAATACAACCCCAAATGAGGATAGGTTGGGACAATATGGACAATGCTTTGACTTTTTTTTAAATTGCAGACAGTATGAACCCAAGATATTCATGTTGTGTCTGGTCAACCTCACTTCATTTGTTAGTATGCATCCATTCCTTCATTTCAGCCCTGCAACACATTACAAAAAAGTTGGGATGGTAAAACATTTACCACAATGTTGTCATTCCTTCTCACAACACTTAAAAGACATTTTGGTACGAAGGATACATGTGAAGTGTATCAGGTGTTATTTTGTCCCATTCTTCAGAGAAGTCAACGCCACTTCTGAACATGGTTAACATCAGGCTTCTTTTTTGCACAGTAAAGTTGCATTTTTGAATATAACTCCATATTGTAATGTTTCACAAAGGTTTTCCAAAGTAATCCCTTGCCCATGTGGTTCTATCAGCTATTGATGAATTTTGGTTCTTGATGCAGTGCCATCAGAGGGATCAGAGATCATGAATGTTCAATTTAGGCTTGTGCTGCACAGAAATTCCTCCAGATTCCTCAAACTGTTTAACGATATTATACACTGTAGAGATGTATGTAAATCCCTTCCAATATTTCTTTGAGGAACCTTTCAATAGTTTTCACACGTTTCTTCACAAACTGAAGATCATCTACCTTATCTTCACTCCTCAAAGACTCAAACTTTCATGGTTACTGCTTTTGTACCAAACCATGATTATAATCACCTGTTTTTTAACCTCATTAGTAGCCCTAAGCTGCCCCATCTCCATTTTCTATACTGTCCCAACCTTTTTTATGATAAGATAATATAAGATAATCCTTTATTTGTCCCACAATGTGGAAATGTACAGCTTACAGCAGCAAAGACATAGGGAGTAATATAAACAAAATACAAAGAATATAAGTAGAAAAATTATGTTAAAGTATAATATGAATAGCAACAGTATATACAAAGGTATAAAGTCTAATATAAGTGTGCCTATATTATGTTTACATACCTGTGTGTGTGTGTGTGTGTGTGTGTGTGTGTGTGTGTGTGTGTGTGTGTGTGTGTGTACACAAAATTGCGCATTAGAAATTGCACTTGGTAGTAGGGAATTGCACATTGTAATTATTGCACTTAGTATGCATGGCACTTGGTGAGCAGTGTAGTTGTAGTCCGTATGTGTGAGGTCTGATTGGAGGGGGGCGTTGTTTGGTCTATTGAGAGCAGTGTTAATTGTACAGTCTAACAGCAACAGGGACAAAGGACCTCCTATAGCGCTCCTTCGCACATTTGGAGTGAAGCAGTCTATCATTGAAAGAGCTGCAAAGTACTGCCAGGGACTCACGCATGGGGTGAGAGTCATTACCCATGATTGATGTTAACTTTGTTAGCATCCTTCTTTCACCCACCACCTGCACTGTGTCCAGAGGACATCCCAGAACAGAATTGGCCCTCTTAATGATTTTGTCCAGTTTGTTCCTGTCTGCATTAGAAATACTGCTCCCCCAGCAGACCACTCCATAAAATATGGCAGATGCCACCACAGTGCCGAAGAAGGTCTTAAGAAGTGCCCCCTGTACTCCAAAAGCCCTCAGTCTCTTTAGCAGATAGAGTCTACCTCTGTCCTTTCTTATAAAGTGCTGCGGTGTTATCTGACCAGTAAAGTTTCTTGTTGAGGTGAACGCCCAGGTACTTTTTCTGGTACACTTAAATAATGCTGCATTATAAAAATGTAATTTGTAACTGTGTTCCCTGATGTCTCAGGATTTTAGGAAACCAGCTGGAGTCTCCAAAGCAAGAAGGCATTCAGTTTGTACATAGGAGACCTACTAGTGTTAAGATGGATGCTTCTCCCTGCCTGAAGAAGAGCGACAACCATGAGTAAAACTATGCTTATAACAAACACCTGGACTGATTATATAACCTAAAACACACATGTGAAAGCCAGTACAGTGGTGAACGTCTTGCTGTTAACTAGATTCACCAATCTTACACTACAGTATACGTGTACTTTTGTAGGTATACAGTTAAAGATATGGAGTGAGATCACTATCTTTAATAATAGAGCGCAAAATCAAAATACAAGAGTGCAAAATCAACTTTAAATCGAGCGGAAACAAGAACTGGAAATACATCAGAGGTCAAGCCTTTAGATCATTACTGGAACTATCGATTGCAAGATGTCGCTATACGAAATCTGCAGGAAAGAATAATATAGAGATTAATATAAAATGCAGTAAAGAAGATACCAAATGCATTATTAAAGCTAAAATGAAGGATAAATGGCAAAAGCTATGGGAACAGAACAGACTGGGAGACAGTTTTTATAATATTAAAAGTAAAGTTAGAAAGGGCAGGCATACAAACTGAAGTAAGCAAGAAGACAGCATATTATCAAGAATGCGATCTGGACATACAGGGTTAAACAGCACCTTGTTTTAATGAAGAAACATATTGAGGGCAACTGTGAATACTGTAATAATCAAGAAACTGTAGAACACGTCATTGTCCTAAATATTATCAAGCCAAACAATGATTAATTTCACATCTTGAGGGAAATCAAATTAGATTAATATTACATGACATGTATCAAAAGTTTGGGCACTCCTTATCAAACGTTTGCTGATTTTCTAAGCGAAAATAAGCTACCTAACCTCTACATGAAACAATAGTATGGCATATTTCTACAAATGTTTAATGCACAGTATTTATTTGCTGAATTTATTATGTTGGAAGAACATAATATAACATGTGACACCTGCAGATTTGGACACCCTGTCAGTCAGTACTTGGCAACTCCTTGACAGAAACTACAGGGAATCAATAGGTGCCCAAATCTTTGCACTTGCAGCATTTTAAGTTATTTTCTCCCCAGTATGTTAAATTCAGCAAATCAATGATGTTATTACATTAAAATTTAGACCTGTTTCCATTTTGAGTTTAGAACGATCTTCCCAATTGTCAGGCCTAGTGTGTGAACATGTGATTTGATGTAAAGATGTCTGAAATAACTCTGCATTCTCAGTAGATATAATGATTTGAGATAATGTATAGCTCTGTCGATTTCTGGAAGCTGTGCAGAGACCTGGCTGGCCATCATGGTATGGTCCATCTTTTGAATTAATTTCCCAGTTTACTTTTAATATTATAAAACTGTCTTCCAGTCTGTTCTGTGAACATAGAATTTGCCATTTATCTTTCATTTTAGCTTTAATAATGCTTTTAGTATCTTCTTTACTGCATTTTATATTAATATCTATATTATTCCTTCCTGCCGATTTCCTTTAGCGACATCTTGCAATCGATAGTTCCAGTAATGATCTACCAAGGCTTGACCTCTGATGTATTTCTGTTTTTCTACGAAACGAACACAGAACTGAAATGCAGTTCTTGTTTTCGCTTGATTTAAAGTTGATTTTGCGCTCCCTTATTAAAGATAGTGATCTCACTCCATATAAAGACAGTAGCCAATCTTTTGCTATGTACATTTGTCAGCCTGCCTCTACCCTGTCTATCAATAGAAACTGACCACCACAGTACCACCAGAGATCACATACTGTTTGAGATCACTCTTGGCACAGCAATGACACTTACTGTTACTGGGTATTTAACAAATGTGGGTAGCAAATGAGTAGCAAGAATTCTTAGTCAAGTAAACATAATGTTACTTTTTTACTACTGGTAAGTAATTCAGATAATTAATTGATTAAGAGTAACCCAATATTTTGTGAGAGGTGTGCTTAAACAAGTTACATAAGGTAAAGGGAAAAAACACATTGCATATAACTAAATAAAGAAAAAAAGTATTTAAACTTGGGTATTAATATTTGCATTATATTGTACAGAAGCTTATCTTATTAATTAAATATTTTACAAAACATAAATCCATAAAGCATCAATTTCAAGTCAATAACCCACAATACACCACACTACAACACACTATAAATCCTGTACCACTTTGTAACTCAATTATGCAAACAGAAGAAAACCATGCTAAACCATGGAGTGAAAAGCAAATTAACGTTTGAAAACACAACAACTCAGAAACAACAACAGCAAATTTGACACGGCAACAAATCCAGAAGTACAATAGAACCTTTTCCCTCAATAATTGTAAACACAATAACATAAAGCAAGCCTGCATCAAAAAAGGTAGGCACTTAATGATGTGCTCCTGTCGGGTTACTAATTGGTCACATTCTGATTCCATTAAGTCGAATATGAAAGTGGATGATCCATAAACATCTTCTGATACACTTATTAGTGCAAGTTTGGTTTTATAATAAACATGAATGGGCATGCAACTCCTAAAACATGCCTAAAAAGTAAAAAGTCAGATTTATTTATATGATTTACAGTGGGGCAAAACGTTTCCTGTAAGTCTTCATCAGGTTTGCACACACTGTAGCTGGTATTTTGGACCATTTCTCCATTTCTCCTCTAGAGCAGTGATGTTTTGGGGCTGTTGCTGGGAAGCATGGACTTTCAACTCCCTTCACAAATTTTCTATGGGGCTGAGGTCTGGAGACTGGCTAGGCCACTCCAGGACCTTGAAATGCTTTTTACGGAGCCACTCCTTCATTGCCCGAGCGGTGTGTTTGGGATCATTGTCATGCTGGAAGACCCAGCAACGTTCTATCTTCAATGCTCTCACTGATGGAAGGAGGTTTTGGCTTAAAATCTCACGATACATGGCCCTGTTCATTCTTCCCTTAACACGGATCAGTCGTCCTGTCCCCTTTGCAGAAAAACAGCCCCAGAGCATGATGTTTCCACCCCATGCTTCACAGTAGGTATTGTTGTACTTGGGATGCAACTCAGCATTCTACTTCCTCCAAACACAACGGGTTGAGCTTTTACCTAAAAGTTTTATTTTGGTTTCATCTAACCACATGATATTTTCCCAATCTTCTTCTGGATCATCCATATGCTCTCTGACAAACTTCAGACGGGCCTGGACATGTACTGGGTTAAGCAGGGGGACACACCTGGCACTGCAGGATCTGAGTCCCTCTTGGCATAGTGTGTTACTTCTGGTAGCCTTTGTTACTTTGGTCCCAGCTCTCTGCAGGTCATTCATCAGGTCCCTCTGTGTAGTTCTGAGATTTTTGCTCACCGTTGTCATGATCATTTTTACCCCACGGGATGAGATCTTGCGTGGAACCCCAGATTGAGGGAGATTATCAATGGTCATGTATGTCTTCCATTTTTTTTACAATTGCTCCCACAGTTGATTTATTCACACCAACCTGCTTGCCTATTGTAGATTCACTCTCCCCAGCCTGGCCTATAATTTTCTTCCTGGTGTCCTTTGACAGGTCTTTGGTCTTGGCCATGGTTGAGTTTGGAGTCTGACTGTTTGAGGCTGTGTGTCTTTTATACAAATAATGAGGTCAAACAGGTGCCATTAATACAGATAATGAGTGGAGGACAGAAAAGCTTCTTAAAGAAGAAGTTACAGGTCTGTGAGAGCCAGAAATCTTGCTTGTTTGTGGGTGACCAAATACTTACTTTTCACCATGATTTACAATTAAATTCTTTAAAAATCCTACAATGTGATTTCCTGGATTGTTTTCTATTTTTTTCTAATTACATAGTTGAAGTGTACCTATGATGAAAATTCCAGACCTCTCTCATCTTACTAAGTCAGATAACTTGCACAATCAGTGGCTGACTAAATACTTTTTTTGCCTCACTGTATATCGCAAAGTAAGTACAACCATGAAGTCCATGGTCCTCTGATGCGACAGTGCTACCCACTGAGCCACTGTGCCGCTCAGATATTAAGAACACAGTTGTGCCAAGTGCAGCATTGGACTAACTAAAACAACATAGCAAAAATGGGAGAACCTAAATGTAACACAGTGAAGAGGGATCACACGTCACCCACCAACCACACCAGCAACCAGCAAACCTGAATAAATGCATGTGTGAAGCTAGAAAACAGCAACTCAGCATCCAAAATCACCACAAAACTTTATGACAGCAAACCCTTTCTGGCTCTGCCCTTAGTCTTAGGCAGGGATGCACAACCCAGGCCATAGAGAACCGAAGTCCAGCCCGAAGTCCGGCAACTCCACCTCATATATCCGGCCCAACAACAAGCTGATTTTAGTGCCAAAGTGCATGACAGAGCAGGCAGTCCAAAGACAACTCCAGTCATGTACCCAGTGTTACATATGTAACTTTCCATCTTCCAAAAAGTGGGCAAAGATTAAGTAGCTTTGAATATAGTGTCAACTGTCTACATAGACAATTCTGAGTGGAGAGATATAATGATGGCTCTAGCAGTAACTAGCATAAGTCAAAGATATGCCAGATGAATGAGCTGTTTTTTTTCCATGCTTAGACATTTTGAACTAAATGGGTTTGCAGTGAGTTGGTCAAGCCTGGATAATTAACATGCAGCATAATTCTGATATTGAAAAGGGATCTGTTGTCCCATCTTTCAAATGAGAATACCTACAGTGACGTGGTGATGGGCCTTATGTCATTACTGAATTGTACTGTGGGTTTGGTCTATACTTTAGTTCATTTAGTTAGTTGGTGTAACTTTAATGTTTAATACTCCACATTTCACTGTCTCGAAGTTTCTCTTGATGTATTGTGTGCTACTTTGTCCACTGTGCATATGTTTAAGTGATGCCTTTGGTGTGATGTGTTCCACTGTTTTGACTAAACACTGAATCAGTAAACTTCTAAAAAACTTATATTTTCCTTCAAAATACATTGTCACTGCCCTAAGCCTTAATTGATGCCTTTATACTTTTGATTGGTTTCATGGCTCTTCCATTGTTTGTAGACTAACACCATCAACTGGCACAGAATGTGCACTACAAATCATTTCTTTCCTCTAGCATAGGACTCTGCACCCAATGCAAAATATGCAGTGCTGTGTGGAGTAATGGCATGACATTGCAAATGAAAATGCACATAAGTGGTACATTTATCAGTTTGGCCTAGTTATGTTGAGATGCTTTATCTATTTCATACTACTTCTATTATGTTTTCACTCTTTCTGCAGGCTATGTGTAGAGGGCTACAGACTGACTTCAGAGCCCTGCACTGATAAGTTTGTCTACTCTAGGCTCCATTTTGCCAAGCTTTCATTATGTCATATGCCACAAGAGGAGGAGATCTATGAGGCAGAGGGCAAAATTGAAGAGTTCCTGGCTTATGATGGAAGGGAAATGTAAGTCTAATTACACAATTAGTCTGCTATTTATTTATCAGCACTTGGCTTAACTTTATTCTTCAGAGCAAAATTAGGTTCATACAGTTTACGTACAAAATCTTTTTAGTACTAAAACATGCAAATAGATATTCAGGGCAAGTTATTAGGAAATGTAGTATGTTCATTTTCCATGCAGCTAACTCGTAATTTGCATGTGCCTCATTGTGTCATGTGAGGCAGAAACCAGAGGTGAGTGCAGTGAGAAGTTTGAAAAGCTTTATAATAAAAAAAAACTTTATTATAATAAGTAAAGACACAAAAGAGCAGCGGAAAATCAGATTAAAAACAGGCCAAAATAATTATAGTTATTTAATTTGTTTGAGGTATGTTTCACGAATACAGGATGTTCAGCTGTTATAAAGTTGTTTGTTTGTTTGGGTTATTTAACGTTGCTATCAGCGTTAGTGAGCATTTCAGCGACTACATCCATACACAAGGTTTCATCAAGACTTGTCATATGTGAAAACTCAATGCCAAATGCTCAACATACAGTGCCTGCGAGGAAGCGCACAAAAGCGAGAACCCGATAGAGTAAGCTCACAAAACTCAATGCCAAAAAAGTCAATGCCAATTTAGCGTAATCAATTAATGCCTTTAGACTGTGGGGAGGAAACTGGAGTACAAGGGAAGACATGCAGACTCCACACAGAAAGGACCCTGGCTGCTCCACCCTGGGACTGAACCCACGACCTTCTTGCTGTGTGCAAATCCACTGAGCTGCCCAGCTTTATAGACAGCTTATAGACAGCTTATAAGCTTATAGAAGCTTTCTAGGTTGACTACCCCTCTGAGCAAGCAAAGAGCGACACTGGCGAGGAAAAACTAAAATGTGCCTGAAATGTGATGAGGAAACAGCCTTGGGATAACAAAGACTCAGATTAGATCTATCCCACTTGGGTGGCTTATGTTGTATGTTATATTTAGACTTCATGTGGACTTTGTGAGTACAAGCTGGCAGAGGTGGAAGAAGTACACGAGTTCTTACTTCTCTGTTAAAAAATACTCAAGTAAAGGTTGAAGTGTGGCTTATACATTTTACTCAAGCAGAAGTATAAAAGTACGTGCTGCTAAGTGTACTTAAAGTAAAAAAGTATTTCTTTAAAATTTCTAACTCAATGTTTGAAACACAATGTCTTTTACTGAGGGTAAGAGGTACAGATCCGTGACACTACATATCAGTACTACAGCTACATGAGATTTGAAAAAAATCATACAAGTACAGAATCAAAAACCGAATAAAAACATGTATTGGCTGCTAAAAAACATTTAGCCATCAATATATACAAAATAATCTGGATCTTTAAAATAAATGCTGATAAAACTCTCATAACTACACGTGTCAACATTCGGTAATACAGTAAAGTATGATATTTAACCTAAACAATAGCTATCATCAACACTTTGAAACACTTTCACTGCATTTTCACTGCACTCCACTGCACTAGGCATACTTCATTTAAAAAAAATAAGGCAAAAAAGATACGGATCCACCATGACTGCGTCACCATTGCAATAGCTGAAATGCATGAAGTTTAAATCTAGGATGGTACAAATTAGTGTAGACTGAAAAGTAAGATGTTTTTGGATCATCACTGCAGTCCACAGTCAAAGAAAGTCATTTTTTTTAATTATGTATTTAGATCCTATATCTGTTTATTTATCTTAAATTTAAGTTGAAATGATAGATTTATTAGTGTTTAGGTTTTAATTAACAAGAAAAAAACATGCTTACCAAAACACGGTGTTTTAGTCCATAGGCTGAGCTTTATTCTAGCCACACCTCTGCAATTAAGTCAGGAATATCTCACTGTTTTGAAAAAATGTGTCCAAAAATGTGAGTATTGTCACTATTTGACACACATGAGAAAAAAAAATGTAATGCCCATACAGTTGTTCAATTGCTGTGTGCTAGCCAGCTTTTTTGAGTTATGTTCAAAACTAGTTAGTTCCTGGAGAACACAGTGCAGGCATAGGTGTGCTCTGGATGAGATGCCAGTCCATTGGAGGGTTGGGTGTATGGGTCACTTTGGCTGTGCCAGGGACTGATTGCCTGATCAGGCCTGTCCTCTCTCAAAAACAGCAATTTGTGTCTGAATGTGATGAATCCAGTAGGTACTTGACCCCAGGTCTAGTCAGTGGTGACCTAGCATAGACCAGTGCTACCCAAGCACCAATAGTACAATTATAGTTTATATTTTCATCAAAAATAGCCTAATTATAGCGTAATAATAGCACACAATCTCAAAATCACCCACATTATAGTCTTTGTCTTTTTGATATAAATTTGTGAGAAAATTTAGTGTTGTTCTTATTTTTAGTATAATTTATAAGAGTTCAGTCTGTCCTAAAATTTAAAACACCTTACAGCACTTTCTCATTGACAGTAATGTTGTTAGTGTGAATCATTTTGTTAACAAGTTCTAATCTAATTTTGATTGTGATGAAATGTCAGTTGCCTTTCCTGTTATTTGTGTATTCATCCGTATTTACGTGTCTATGCATCTCTTGTGTCAGGGAGAGCGAGGTGATGGACCAGAGGTGGTCCTCAGTAGCATCTTCTTGGGATGGTGTCCCTGCTGTGTCCCCCAACACCTGTATCATTGGGTCTGTTGTTGATGAGCTGTTTGATGATTTATGGAGCGAGGTAGTTGGACTACTGGAACAGCTGTTGCGTAAACACTGGGAGAAGCTGCACTCTGGTGGGTTTTACAAACTGAAACCAACAACACAACTTACTGATCGTGCTTCCATTCATTTATTGTTATTTTATTGCTTTATAGTTCTGGAAAATATGGGCGGCACGGTGGCTCGGTGGGTAGCGTCACCGCCTCACAGCAAGAAGGTCCTTGGTTCAATCCCAGGGTGGTCCTTTCTGTGTGGAGTCTGCATGTCCTCCCCGTGTCTGCGTGGGTTTAATCCGGGGGGTTTCTCCGGTTTCCTCCTACAGTCCAAAGACATGCAAGTTAGGTTAATTGATTACATTAAATTGGCCTGGTTTGAGTGTGGTCTCTGGCAACAGACGGAGTGATGCGTCGGCTGGAGTATTCTCGGTTGCATCGAGTGGCAGTGGGAAAGTGATGATAGTTCTGGAAAATATGATCAGGGCAAGCTTCATTTAAAGTCATATCAATTACTAAACTATGATATATGAGACAGAAATTCAACTGACTGAAATGACTTTAAGAACAGTTTTGGAAAGTAGGTATGGACAGAAATTTAAAAAAGATGAAAGAAGGACATCAGACTAACAATAACACAGCTATTTTATACAGTATATTCAGCACTTAGATGAAAATTTTGTAAGTGTTTTTATACTGTAGTTTTTAAGTAAATATAGAAATGCTAGTACTTATGTTTTTCTTCATCAGTATGCTGTTTTTATATCAGATGCAACATGTCAGAGGTTGGAAAGTTCAAGCCAAACACTGTGTGGTTCTTCAGCTCATCTTCCTTTGAGGAGCAATCACATCTCACCCAGCAAGGGCTCCAATAGGAGAAGTATGTTCCTGTGGCCAAACAATCATGTACAGGTAAGAACCTATAATAAAACACAGCATATATGTAAGTATTGCCAAGTTCTGATTTGTTTTAAATGACCTTTCTCATTCTGTATATATTCAGGACTCCAATCTCTTCGGTACTAATTTAAATGGTGTTATCACAATCCAAGCAAAGCCTCTACAGCAGAGACAGCAAGGACACAGTGAAAGGTCTTTGTAAGTCTGCAGGATTTTAAAAGGCTTTGACTGATCCTTGTTAAAACAAACAGTTGCTGCCTTTTTGCTACACTGGCTGTTTGAAAATACCTATGACATTTATGAGCTTGTTATGGCAAAACTCAAGTATTGCTAGCAGTGCTCAGTGTAATCTTTATGTACACTACATTACTAAAACTATGTGGACAACCCAATATCACATTCATAAACATGGGCTTTGGAGTTGGCTATAACAATCTTAATTCTTCTGGGAAGTGTTACGATTCGCTATGTGAACCAGGGGTTTTAGGACCCAAGCGCAGGTAGCTGGTGTAAATAAGCCCTGCTATTGGGGCTGAGGAGAGGCTTAACAGGCTTAATAGACTGTTTAACACTTCACATAATGAAACCACATAAATATGGTGTGAAAAAGTGTTTGCCCACTTATTAAATATTAGTCAAAGACAACACAAGTAAACACAAAATGCAGTTTTTAAATGAAGGTGTTTATTATTAAGGGAGAAAAAAAATCCAAACCTACATGGCCCTGTGTGAAAAAGTGATTGCCCCCTAAACCTAATAACTGGTTGGGCCACCCTTAGCGGCAACAACTGCAACCAAACGTTTGTGATAACTTGCAATGAGTCTTTTACAGCGTTGTGGAGGAATTTTGGCCACTCATCTTTGCAGAATTGTTGTAATTCAGCCACATTGGAAGGTTTTCGAGCATGAACGACCTTTTTAAGGTCATGCCACAGCATCTCAATAGGATTCAGGTCAGGACTTTGACTAGGCCACTCGAGTCTTCATTTTGTTTTTCTTCAGCCATTCAGAGGTGGACTTGCTGGTGTGTTTTGGATTATTGTCCTGCTGCAGAACCCAAGTTTGTTTCAGCTTGAGGTCACGAGCAGATGGCCGGACATTCTTCAGGATTTTCTGGTAGACAGCAGAATTCATAGTTCCATTTATCACAGCAAGTCTTCCAGGTCCTGAAGCAGCAAAACAGCCCCAGACCATCACACTACCACCACCATATTTTACTGTTGGTATAATGTTACTTTTTCTGAAATGCTGTGCTACTTTTACGCCAGATGTAATGGGACCCACACCTTCCAAAGAGTTCAACTTCTGTCTCGTCAGTCCACAGAATGTTTTCCCAAAAGTCTTGGGGATCATCAAGATGTGTTCTGGAAAAATTGAGACGAACTTTAATGTTCTTTTTGCTCAGCAGTGGTTTTCGTCTTGGAACTTGTTTTTGCCCAGTCTCTTTCTTATGGTGGAGGCATGAACACTGACCTTAACTGAGGCAAGTGAGGCCTGCAGTTATTTAGATGTTGTTGTGGGGTCTTTTGTGACCTCTTGGATGAGTCCTTGCTGCACTCTTGGGGTAATTTTGGTTCACCACTGTTCCATGTCTTCGCCATTTGTGGATAATGGCTCTCACTGTGGTTCGCTGGAGTCCCAAAGCTTTAGAAATGGCTTTGTAACTCTTTCCAGACTGATAGATCTCAATTACTTTCTTTCTCAATTGTTCCTGAATTTCTTTGGATCTCGGTATGATGTGTAGCTTTTAAGGATCTTTTGGTGTACTTTGTCAGGCAGGTCCTATGCAAGTGATGTCCTGATTGAGAACAGGTGTGGCAATAATCAGGCCTGGGTGTGGCTAGACACAGTGAACTGTGTGTATGTTTTATATATATATATATATATATATATATATATATATATATATATATATATATATATATACATACAAACATACATACATACATACATACATACATACATACATACAGTTCTCCTACTTAGAAAGATGAGAGAGGTCTGTAATTTTCATCATAGGTACACTTCAGCTATGAGAGACAAAATGAGAAAAAAAATCCAGGAAATCACATTGTAGGATTTTTAAAGAATATATATATCCTCCTGTAGGGCAGGCAGCAGGGACAGAACCCAGATCACCTTGGTGAGTGGTTGTAGGACTTACCACTATGCCACCAGAGCTGAGGTTAGACCGTGGAAATTAGTGGCTTTAAGGCCCAATGCAATCGCTGTTTAGGGACGGACTCAAAATACTGTTAATAATGGGAATTAAGAGGGAGACACTGCAAGCACACGTTTAAAGTACAAAAGAAACACCACTAACAACACCGAGTGGCATTGTGGTGAGCGAGAGAACGATTCGCGAGTCAAAAGTACCTGGGCATGCGCAGTGGCAACAAGCCCACTTGCAAAACACAAAAGGGAAGTTCTGATGGAACATAGTGCCTGCGAGGAAGCGCACAAAAGTGAGAACCCGATAGAGTAAGCTCACAAATGCTGAGCAAGTCTAACAATGAAAACTTAGAAGAACCGAAGCAGAAACAAAGAAGCTCGCATTGCTACGGCGACTGAGCCGACATCGCCAGGCAGGTGGAAGGCTCAAAATATGCCAAAAAACAAAGAGCCAGATACATCGGAATCTGAGATACTGCTCGGAAACGGCTTTAAATACCTGCACGAGCAGGTGTCTTGAGTCAAGTACAATCAGCACCTATACTAATCTGCGTGTGCTAGGGATTGCGTCCCAATCCGGCACATTTACCACGCCGTCACCACGCCCTCATTTACCCGTGGAACTGCATGGTTCTTAATTAAAAGGATTTCCATTAGATTTTGATGTATGAGTGCAGGGTGTTTGCTTCCATTCAGCCACAAGCCACAGTGGTGAGGTTGGGAAGTTCTTAATCTTAATCTTAGTTAATTAATCTTGACCTTAACCTTAAGATCTTAGTTCTTGATCTTAAATCAACACAGATTGCTTAGAACTAGAGTTAGAGTTGCACCCAAACACAGACCATTGCTATCATGTTCCATAGTACTAGGCAGTCCCATTCTGTGAATCTGTGTGACCTACCCCTGCAGTTGCTTTTAGACATTTTCACTTTATAATAACATCATTCATTTCCATTTGACCTGGGTAACTCTAGCATGCCAGTAATTGACAAATTGATTTGGAAAGTGGTGTCAGCACAACCCATCCTACTGCTAAGGTTTGTTTATGGAGATTGCATGGCGATATGCTTGATGTTGTTCACCTGCTAGATATTGGTTGACTGAAACAGTTGAATCCACACGCAACTGTACAGGGTGCCTACATACTTTTGGACTTGTAGTGTACTGCTCTGTAGTGGTGGTGGACATTATACATCATTATACAATGCAGTGGTACCTCAGTTCTCGACCACCCACCACTCATCGAATTCGGTTCTCAACGCATTTTATCTAGCAAAATTTGTCCGGGCCCTTGCTGTTTGCTTGATACTCACCGCACTTGCTTAAACTTGCAATGAGTCGAGACGCGTTACTTGTTTCGGCCAAAACTCGATTCACAATTCATGATTCATGATTAGGTATACAGTGACTCAGTGATTCAAATTCACAATCGCTCTTGCTCAGTGAAGATCTGCTCTGTGTTTATCTTGTTTTTCTTTATTCTTACATCTACCCTACTGTATTCATAGAGCAAATAAATCTCCATGGGTTCTAAAAAGGTTAGCTAATGGGAAACCGAAAGCAAAACAGCTTTTGCAAACCTTCTCAGTTTATGTTACATTTAACTCTTGATGGATTTGTCAGAACATATCCCCATCATATTTCAGGGAGCACCTGTGCAATACAGGTCCATTAATGCATATAATGCTTATACAGTGTGGATATTCTGGGGCCTGGAACGGATTAATTAAATTTACATTATTCCTTGTGGGAAATTTTTTTTTGGTACAGTGGGGTAAAAAAGTAATTAGTCAGCCTCTGATCAGCTGAGTTCTCCTACTTAGAAAAATGAGAGAGGTCTGTAATTTTCATCATAGGTACACTTCAACTATGAGAGACAAAATGAGAAAAAAAATCCAGGAAATCACACTGTAGGATTTTTAAAGAATTTAATTGTAAATCGTGGTGGAAAATAAGTATTTGGTCAATAAATTTGGTTCAACTCAATACTTTGTAACATAACCTTTGTTGGCAATGACAGAGGTCAAACGTTTCCTGTAGGTCTTCACCAGGTTTGCACACACTGTAGCTGGTATTTTGGCCCATTCCTCCATGCAGATCTGCTCTAGAGCAGTGATGTTTTGGGGAAACACGGACTTTCAACTCCCTCCACACATTTCCTATGGGGTTGAGGTCTGGAGACTGGCTAGGCCACTCCAGGACCCTGAAATGCTTTTTATGGAGCCAATCCTTCATTGCCCGAGCGGTGTGTTTGGGTTCATTGTCATGCTGGAAGACCTAGCCACGTTCCATCTTCAGTGCTCTCACTGATGGAAGGAGGTTTTGGCTTAAAATCTCATGATACATGGCCCCGTTCATTCTTCCCTTAACACAGATCAATCGTCCTGTCCCCTTTGCAGAAAAACAGCCCCAAAGCATGACGTTTCACCCACATGCTTCACAGTAGGTATGGTGCAACTCAACATTCTTCTTCCTCCAAACATGACGAGTTCAGTTTTTACCAAAAAGTTCTATTTTGGTTTTATCTGACCACATGATATTCTCCCAATCCTCTTTTGGATCATCCATATTCTCTCTGGTAAACTTCAGACGGGCCTGGACATGTACTGGCTTATGCAGGGGGGACACGCCTGGCACTGCAGGATCTGAGTCCCTCTCGGCATAGTGTGTTACTGATGGTAGCCTTTGTTACTTTGGTCCCAGCTCTCTGCAGGTCATTCATCAGGTCCCTCCGTGTAGTTCTGGGATTTTTGCTCACCGTTCTCATGATCATTTTGACCCCACGGGATGAGATCTTGCGTGAAGCCCCAGATCGAGGGAGATTATCAATGGTCTTGTATGTCTTACAATTGCTCCCACAGTTGATTTATTCACACCAACCTGCTTGCCTATTGTAGATTCACTCTTTCTAGCCTTGTGCAGGTCTACAGTTTTCTTCCTAGTGTCTTTCGACAGCTCTTTGGTCTTGAGTTTGGAGTCTGACTATTTGAGGCTGTGGACAGGTGTCTTTTATACAGATAATGAGGTCAAACAGGTGCCATTAATACAGGTAACAAGTGGAGGACAGAAGAGCCTCCTAAAGAAGAAGTTACAGGTCTGTGAAAGCCAAAAATCTTGCTTGTTTGTGGGTGACCAAATACTTATTTTCCACCACGATTTACAATTAAATTCTTTAAAAATCCTACAATGTGATTTCCTGGATTTTATTTTCTCATTTTGTCTCTCATAGTTGAAGTGTACCTATGATGAAAATTACAGACCTCTCTCATCTTTTTAAGTTGGAGAACTTACATGATCAGTGGCTGACTAAATACTTTTTTGCCCCACTTTACTTGTCGTTTTCGGTTCTCCACAAGCCATCTGGAACGAATTAATGACGAGAACTGAAGTACCACAGTGTTTGGTTTTGGTTCATATATCTGTAAAGTACTTTATACTTACAATACTTAAAGCTGTTATGTCTATACTTATCAAATTTCATTTTGTTCGGTTCATAGCTGTGACTCAGATGATGGAGGCACCACAGTGACTTGTGTCAAGACCCAGAGAGGGGCAAGTGCACTCTCACACAAGCCCTCACACCAGCGAATTGTCCCCAGGCTCAGCAGTCGAGCTCGGCTATGTCACAGTTTCCCAGCTCAAAGTACCCTACTAGGAACCAGACTGTGAGTCAAAGTACAGCCAGTAATATTCTAACATTGTCCACAAAATGGGTGGAGTGGGGGCACAATGGTTGTAGCTGTCACCACTCCAGCTCCAGCTTACTCAGTGTACTCTCTTTACTTCCCACATTCCAAAGACATGAGTTAGGTCAATTGGCATCTCTGCAAGTATCCCAGAGTGAGGGAGTTTGCATGTGTGTGCCCTGAGATGGACTAGGGTTCATTCCCACCTAGCACCCTGTGCTTCCGGTTAGACTTCACCGCCCGGTAACCTTGAACTGGATTTGGCAGGTATGGAAAGTGAGTGAGTAAGTGTTCCCAAGATAAATAGAATTAATCAGTTTGTGTAGTTAATGATGGTTTGCCTATTAAAAGTTATTGTGCCAAACACTTTATTTTTTGCATTCATTAGTCCTATCAGTTCCACTCACACAATGCAACTGTTTCAGACCAAAGAGATGAGTGGGTTTTGCATTTTCGAAGGTTGTTTGGAAGATTCATAACCAATTAGACAATGATTTGAAGGACATACTTGTCTAATAGCAGCTTGCTAAAAAGGTCCCAAAATCTGCATTTGCAACCCATTAATCCTGACACTTTTCTGCCTTGTTATCATTTAGATCAATCACAGGGCTACCTCAGAGTATCTGCTAGTAACAGGCAGTAAACAAGCTACTGATTGACAGTTGTGTGTGTTTGTGTATGTATGTATGTGTGTGTGTGTGCATTTGGCTGGTGTGATGCACTGCAGGTCCACCGTGGCTGAGGATCTGCTGCCCCAACCACTGAGTGCAGTTCAGAACCATAGACTTCCTCTCATCCACTTGGACTGTACTGAGCAAGACTGCAGTGCTCCTGCTTCCAGACATAAACAGGTAAATCAGATGACCAGGGTGGCTGCATCTGATTGCCTGCTGATCCAAATATACCTATATGTCCATTAACATAATTTTGTATTGAATTCTATTTCAGTCACTTACACTTACTAGCAAATATTATCTGCAGATCCTTCATTCTAAGAATGGATCTGAAACCAAGTACAAGTACTAAAGGTAGATAAGGAGAACCCAGTTAAACAAATGAGACAAAAATAGTATACTTGCTTATTTATTTTATTGAGGAAAATGATCCAATATTACATCTTAGTGAGTGGCAAAAGTATGTGAGCCTCCAGGATTAGCAGTTAATTTGAAGGTGAAATTAGAGTCAGGTGTTTTCAGTCAATGGGATGACAATCAGGTGTGAGTGAGCACCCTGTTTTATTTAAAGAACAGGGATCTATCAAAGTCTGCTCTTCACAACACGTTTGTTGAAGTGTATCATGGCACGAACAAAGGAGATTTCTGAGGACCTCAGAAAAAAAGTTGTTGATGCTCATCAGGCTGGAAAAGGTTACAAAACCATCTCTAAAGAGTTTGGACTCCACCAATCCACAGTCAGACAGATTGTGTACAAATGGAGGAAATTCAAGACCTTTGTTACCCTCCCCAGGAGTGGTCGACCAACAAAGATCACTCCAAGAGCAAGACTTGTAATAGTTGGCAAGGTCACAAAGGACCTCAGCGTAGCATCTACGCAACTGAACATTGGCTAATGTTAATGTTCATGAGCCCACAATCAGAACACTGAACAACAATGGTGTGCATGGCAGAGTTACAAGGAGAAAGCCACTGCTCTCCAAAAAGAACATTGCTGCTTGTCTGCAGTTTGCTAAAGATCACATGGACAAGCCAGAAGGCTATTGGAAGAATGTTTTGTGGACAGATGAGGCCCAAATAGAACTTTTTGGTTTAAAAGAAAAGCGTTATGTTTGGAGAAAGGAAAACACTGCATTCCAGCATAAGAACCTTATCCCATCTGTGAAACATGGTGGTGGTAATATCATGGTTTAGGTTTGTTTTGCTGCATCTGGGCCAGCTTACCATCATTGATGGAACAATGGATTCTGAATTATATCAGAGAAATTTAAAGGAAAATGTCAGAACATCTGAATCTGAACTGAATCTCAAGAGAAGGTGGGTCATGCACCAAGACAACAACCTTAAGCACACAAGTCGTTCTACCAAATAATGATTAAAGAAAAATAAAGTTAATGTTTTGGAATGGCCAAGGCCTTAATCTAATCAAAATGTTGTGGAAGGACCTGAAGCGAGCAGTTAATGTGAGGAAACCCACCAACATCCCAGAGTTGAAGCTGTTCTGTATGGAGGAATGGGCTAAAATTCCTGACTGAAGAAGTCACTTAGATGAGTGACGAAACGGTTTTCCGACAAAACCTTATGTCCAGATGAACAGATTCAACTTATGAGATTTTTTTTACCTGAATTATTGAGCATGCATCAAGACACTAATCTCTGTTATTTACATTTATGTCATTTAGCAGATGCTCTTATCCAGAGTGACTTACAATTGATACAGTCTTGTAGTCCAAGCAATAGTGGAATAATGATTCCTTGATCAGGGACCCAACAGTGGTAGCTAGACAGATGTGGGATTTGAACCCTGGACCTTCTGGTCCATAGTCCAGTACCTTACCTGGGTCACCTTACACAGCTAGGCTATCACAGTCTCACATACATTTCAGCCACACTCACAGCTAACAGGTTCATAATATGAAGCATGCAGGTATTGAATCTCCATAGACATACACTGGCAGTAAAATGTTTTGTACTGAACACCTCAGTGATTCTTAATATTGCAGATTTCCAGCTCCCAATAGGCCAGTTTGCAACCCTGCTTTCCTAAAACAAAGTCTATGAAAAGTAGTTTGTCAACTCTGGATAACTTGGCTGGCTTCACTCAGATAAGTCCATCAGGACTTTTGTCTATATTAAAAGTGTATGTCTATTCCAGACAAAGTTAAAACAGTAAACTGACCTGAAGTAGAAAAGAATAGGCTAAAACTGCACAGATGGCAGTGAAAAGACATGCTCACTTCCAGCTGAACTTTAGCAGCTCAGAGGGAGAACAATGAGAGGAGGAGCAGTTGGTGCTATGCCTGCAGTGACCAGCCTTCCACCTCTGACTGAGTCCACTCTGCTGTTGGAATCCCTATCCCGCCCCAACACCACCCACACCTTCAGAGTAAGAGTCTTTGCTCTTATTATAACTTTGTTATAATAATTGTACATATTTCTGTTTTCCAGAATAAATGTGTAATCAGAGAACCCTGGCATATTAAACAATGCTAACAATGCAATGCAAAGGGGGGACTATATGTGGTACTTAGTCTTTAATATATCATAAAATCTGTAATAAATGTTATGTAAATTTAACTACCCAGAACTGATGTGTACTATTCAGGCATCCAATACTGTAGCAAGAGAAACTTTGAGAGACCTTTGGAATGAATTGGTCTTCTGAACCAGTTTCTGTTAGAATGTGTTCTGATCATAAGTAAAAATTCTATTCTAACTAGGAGTGGGCGATGTGGTAAAAATATTATATCACAATAATTAAAGACATTATCACGATACACAATATTTGTCACAATACATGTGATTTCAGAGAAAATGCATCAGTAGCCACAGACTCTTAAAAGCTACAATTCAAATATTATCCCATACCTATTAAAATGATTTTTATTGTGCTGCACTTCATCCAATTAAACAGGACTAATTGCAAATGTGTGTGTGTGTGTGTGTGTGTGTGTATATATGTATATATAGATATATATAATATATATATATATATATATATATATATATATATGTGTGTGTGTGTGTGTATGTATGTGTGTATGTGTATATATATATATATATATATATATATATATATATATATATATATATATATATATATGTATATATATATACACATACATACACACACATATACATATACACACTTTTTTGGGGTATGTGTGTATGTGTATATATATATATATATAAATATATATATATACACACATACACACATACCCCAAAAAAGTGTGTATATGTATATCATAATATGTATATTAACAAATGAAATGAAGTTGACCAAACAAAACATGAAATCTCAGGTTCATACTGTCTGCAATGAAATAAAACTCAAAGTAAATGTTAGAAACACTGCTTTTTTTAAATTTGTACTTTCCGTGCCAACTTTTTCTTTCTTGGGGTTGTAAACATGTTATTGTATTTTTCACATTTCATTCAACACAATGATTATTGACAGTTCAGACTGGAGTATGTTAAAAGTATGTGGACCTGTTATTTAATAACTAGTAGAACTTTGTCTTGTAGCAATAAACATTCCTGTACCTGATTATTAGTGCAACACTGTGAAGAAATTTCAGACCATTTTGGGATCTCTTGCATAAATACAGCAGCCCAGAAGTGTTACTGCACTCTGACCTGCCAGTCCTCAAAACAAAAATGTTGTACTTTTTAAACTGTTGTGTTGTCTTACTGTGGCTAGATAAAGACCCAGGTCTTAAGAAATGCATTTTTCTTTAACAGGATTTATGGAACTTTTATAGAAAAGTTTATTATTATCGGATGACGGTCCACATTCATGAACAGCTAATTCTTTAAGAGAGCAGACACACTTTGTTAACTCATTTATTGCTTGTTGTAGATACTGGAATGGTTTTGTTTGGTATAATATTTCCTAGTGCATCAGAGATCAGATCAGTATCGGCCAAACCTTTTTTACATACAACTGTAAATTGTTCTGTTTTATAGATTTAGTATCTAAATGAATTTAAATGTACCAAAGAGCAGGGATTATGAATAAGATAATAATACAACTAAATAAGCAGCTACAAAAAAAATAGTATCATGAAGTGTTATGAGCCGCACTGCTGACGCTAGAGGGCAGCGTTGGCTTGTCAGAGGTGCCGGGATCGGTACAGCGTCCCCAGCACACATGCGCCGACTAGATTCAGTGTTAATTACACCATTGGCCACACCTGCGTGTTCAAATATTTGAGCGTCCCTGAGCACCATTGGGCTTTATACCCTCGCCTTAAGCAGACATCGTTACGTCTCATGCGTGCTGTTGCATCCGCCCTTGCAGTTTTTTTCGGGTAAGAGGTAGATCGGCGTTGTTTAGGAGGTTGGCCAGGTATGGTTTAGAGACAGGAGGTGACGTCAGGGTTTAGCCAGTAGTGTAGGGCAAGATTCCACCGCTCGCTCCCCCGTTAGCCTTACAGTCTCTCCGTTCACCTTAGCAGTTTCCTCATTTAACCATTTCCCCCACTTTTCCCTTACCACCACCGCCTCTCCATTGGGCTGCTGAGCCTCTTAGCGAGTGGTGATTTAAGCTTTCCCACTCAAGCCTTTTGTTTATTGATGGACGCTGTGCTGTCATTAGCCACGTCCCTCATTTCCCCGTCTGTGTCACGCTACCGGCGGCTGTAAAACGGTGACTCGCTTTGCGTCCTTCACTTCCACATCCGTGTCATGCTGCGTACCCCCGTGTCACGCTTCACGTGCTTTGGGGAATCCCAGGGAACCCCCAAAGCTTTCATCACAGGGCGCCCTTTCTCCCCTCTCTACGCTCCAGTCCCATGCCTTTGTGCACCCCCAGGGCTCCATTCAGCTCTTACGAGCTCTTTCGGCTTTCGGCTTTTTTTTCCTCTTGCTCACCACAGCGTGTTTAAAGCACCGTTAGTGGCTTTTATTTTCTCCCCTTTTTATAGTACTTTTGTGCATAGCTTTTATTTTTTTACTTTTTTTCCCAGCCTTATCCTGTATCGCTGTGTGGCGCATCGCTAAGGCGTTCACCCCTCACGCCAGTGATCAGAGTTTGAACTCCAGCTAGCAGCCTCTCTTTAGGGTTGTTCCTGCCTTGTGCCCTGTGTCACCAGCTAGGCTACCATGACCTTAACTAGGAATAAGTGGATAAGACAATGAATTTATGAATGTATAGTAACTGCTGAATTTAAACCAAAAAATTATTAATGAGCTGTTTTTTCAAGTGCTGATGAATATTAAGGCATCTTTAGAACATGAAAACATCTTGCCTTTACTTAATTAACATAATTAATATAATTTTATGGCAGTTCAACTACAGTTCCTCTTACATTACAGAGTGTTCCTTGAGACATTCTGTTACCCTGGCATACTCAGCCATGCAGCTGTCACCAAAAGATAATTAAACACTCGGAATGTAAACTGTGACTTCCTTTACAACTGCCTTTCAAAAGCTGTGATTAATCAACTGTTCTTTTGGAGAAGATAAGAATATGATATTTGTTATGGCAGATCTAAATAGGTTTCCAAATAGAGTAAAGCAGTATGTTTTTTTTTTTATTGTTGCTCTAATGTATGTTTACTGAAGCAAAGACACCAGATTCCAATGAGATTGCATGAGAGTGTTATAGCAGTAATTCAGCTGCTGTCATATAATTGCTTAAATGGAAGATAAAAATCAAAAAGCATGTTGTAATTTATGTTATGTTTCATTCTGCAGTCAGAGACACCTATGAAAGGTTCTTTCACATCTATGGAGTTTGCCTTTAGCATGAGAAAGGGGAAAAGCTTTCACACTGGAAACCTCTCCAGAACAGGTGGCTGAATGAGAGTTAGTGAGAATTGTAGTTTGTTTTTACAAATGCCTGTACAGTCCCATTACAGTTATTGGCACCCCTGGTAAAGACGAGTGAAAATGGATATTAGCTTAATCTCACAAAATCTCAAAAAATGAGAATCATCCAACGTTTAAACGTCTTCCAATGTCATCAAAACCACATGTGCCACAATTATCGGCACCCCTAATTTTAATACTTCATAAATCCTGCGTTTGCCAATAAAACAAACTTCTTCTTATTCTTCTTCTATAACATGTTATGAGGAAAATTGTTCTTTACTGAGTCTCTCAAGACCATCCAGAGTCATATGTCCTATCTCGCGCATTCTCCTCTTGAGCTTATCCCACAGGTTTTTAGATCAGGGACTTAAATGTGTTCCTTTATGTTATACCAAACCCACCTTGAGTGTTTGTTGCCATAAAGCTAACATTTTTCATCTGACCATAGAACATGATTCCAGTCAAATTCCCATTTTGTGTTTATTAAACTCCAGGAGCTTACATTTGTGGTTAGAAGATCATAAGGCTTTTTCCTGGAAAGCCTTCCATGTAATCTGTTTGCATAGATGTGGCATTTGATGGTATTACTGGACACTTGGTTACTCTTAGATGCTACTTTTTCTGAAACTCCCCAACAGTTCTAAGGGGATTCACTGTGTGTGGAGGCAAAATACATTTGGGACCTCGTCCAGCTACGTTTGGCACAGGTCTAGTTGATTGGAACTTTTTCATTATTGCCCTAACTGTAGATATCCCCTTACTTATGAAGGTCAACACACCTTGCTCTTAACTGAATTGTGTTCTCTTGTCTTTTCCATGTTGAACAATGACTAAGAGAATTTGACCCCTGTGTCACCAAAAGGTGAATATCTTATAACCCCTTTTTATTCATCTTTACCAGGGTTGCCAATAATTGTGGAGGGGACTGTATCTTTTAATGACAACATTACATTACAAATAAATCAGAATCATATTCCATATACACTATTGTTTGTTGTTTGAATGATTCTAAAAGTTGCATTTGCATATCAGGTGATGGGATACCTATGGGTGTAACAGGCTTCAGTGTGGGCATCACCAGTTCTACAGCTAATGACTTTCAAGAGAGTGTCACACAAAAGAGACGTGCACACTTTCTCTGCTCCACTGATGAGGAAGGAGGGAACATACCCATACTTGGATCAATAGGTAAATATTAGGAATGCTTTATTATATGTCAGTTTCATAACATGTAGATAATGATGAGGGTTTTGGGCACAGCAGACAGTGTTGGTGCCTCACAGCTTCGAGATATATCCTAAGCTTTAAATAGCCTAGTGGTTAAGGTACTGGACTCTGGACTAGAAGGTCCAGGGTTCAAATCCCACCTTTGCCAAGCTGGCCACCTTTGCTCCTCAAAGACGCAGCCTTTTGTGGATACTGCTTTTGTACTAAATCATGACTATAAACACTTGTTGACATCACCTGTTTGAAATCACATCACGAAAAAATGTTTGTTTTTGTTTTTTTACCTCATTACTAGACCTAAATTGCCCATGTCTCAAGTTTTTCTGGAATGTGTTGCACACCTAAAATGCAGGAATGGATGTTTATTAACAAATAAAATGAAGTTTCTCGGACAAAACATTAAATATCCTGGGTTCATACTGTCTGCAATGATATAGAAGTCAACGTAAATGTAAGGAGCACTGGGTTATTTTTATATTTGCATTTTCCATACCATCTCAACTTGGGGTTGTAACATACATATAAATACAAATAATAACACAAACTATTTATTTTTTTGTGATATTTATTGGTTGCAGGCTTGTATGGTGAAAATAAATCTTAATTTTTTGGTCACAGCCATTTGGTCACAAATCTTGGTCTTGACTCGGACCCAGTGTGTCCCAGTCTTGGTCTTGGTCTTGGTCTTGACTCCAACACTACTGAGTATACCATGAAGTTATTGCAGACAATCTGTAATAATATCTCATTATGATTAATTGAAATGCATTGTTTCAGAGCTGGACTACAGAGATAAAGCAATGCCTGTCTCTGTTTTGATTACATATGCTGCATGCTATGTGTTTGAATACTAATACTACAAGTTTATAGTTAAAGCCTGATTTTATGTGTGGAACTACCAAAGGTATGACAGAAGAACGGCATTGTGATCTACACTGAAATAATTTATACAGTGCATTAGTTCAAAGTGAAGCCTGAGACATAAGTAAAGCAAAAGAAAATGTTAATTATGTGAAGCATTGTTAGAATTATGAATGAGATGAAACAATGTTTTGTTTATCATAGGGAATAATTTAAGTGGTTCATTAGGGACTATGAAGGACAAACATGCAAAAGCAAGTATTGCTAAGTTTTACAGTAAACAAACACAGACCTGTCTTCACACTTCTCAGGTGCTCGGCGGACATTAAGACGGTTTTCGGGTCATGGAAGGAAGAAGTTGCAGGTGGCATTACAGCACAGTTAAATTGTTTACACTACCTTGGGACTCAACACTTGGAATGTTTACTGACTGTAATAATTGTTAAGGCTGAAGTCATCATGATTGTCTCTTATGCTTTTAGACATATGTGTTTGTATTAATTGTGTGGTTGTTAATTGTGTGCTTCAAAAACTTAGGTTAACATGTGGACTAACATTTGTAAACACAGTACTGTACTTTCTATTAAAATAAATCTGTGATGAATGCCACAATTTTTGTAACATTGTAATGCAATGAACATATTTTCACTGCACTTATAGAATTGCATATTGTATGTTGCTAAGCGGCCAAACAAATATCTGTATTACTACAGTTCTACAACCCCAAATCAGAAAAATTTGGGACAGTATGGAAAATGCATATAAAAACAAACACACAGTGTTTCTTACATTTACTTTGACTTTACTTTGACTCACTGCAGACAGTATGAACTCAAGATATTTCATGTTTTGTCTGGGCAACTTTTTCATTTGTTTATAAACATCCATTCCTGCATTTCAGGCCTGCAACACATTCCAAAAAAAGTAAAACGTAAAAGACGTTTTTGTACAGAGAATATCAAGCGATTTAGTGTTTCAGGTTACTTTTTCCGTTTCTTTGTGCAAACCTCGAGAAGTTGACACCGATTCTGGACATGGTTAACATGAGGCTTCTTTTTTGAACAGTAAAGTTTTAAGTGGCATTTGTGAATGTAACTCCATATTGTAGTGCTTGACAAGGTTTACCAAGTAATCCGTTGCCCATGTGGTTCTATCAGCTATTGTTGAATGGCAGTTCTTGATGTAGTGCTAAGGGATTGAAGATCAAAGGGAGTTCAGCTTAAGCTTGCACCCTTGGCCTTTAGGCACTGAAATTCCTCTCGATTCCTTGAATCATTTTAATGATATTATGCACTATAGAGGGAGAAATACATAAATCCCATCCACCCCTTCTTTGAGGTCCATTGTTTTCAAATATTTCAATAATTTTCTCACGCTTTTGTTGACAAACTGGAGATCCTCCGGTCATCTTTGCTGTTTAAAGACTCAGTTCTTCCTGGATGTCATTTTTTAAAAATTCATTATTAGCTCTAAATTGCCCCTGTCCCAACTGTTTTTTGGAATGTGTTGTAGGCCTGAAATACAGGAATGCAATTTATTAAGAAATGAAATGAAGTTGACCAGACAAAACATGAAATATCTTGGGGTCCATACTGTCTGCAATGAAATAAAAGTCAAAGTAAATGTAAAAAACACTGTCTTTATTTGCATTTTCCATACTGTCCCAACTGACAGCCAAATGCAGCAGCACAACAATCACTGTAAATGTGCACCAAGGACCAAAACAGATCACGTGGCTGGAGGATGAGCATAAGGATCTATTTTGAGGAAGGATGAGATATGAGACCTCAGACTTTCAGAGTAACCATGAGCAGAGTGTGAGGGAGAATGAGGAGCTTAAGCAGGAATAAAATAATTAGCAGTGATGAGGAACAGGTGCAGGTGCTAATAGATGAGCGTGGCAAGGGAATGGTGAGTCAAAAAAAGTGTATATGTGAGTGTCAGAAGGCAGGACACTGGGTGGGTTGCCTGTGGTTGCTACAGTCAACACAAACCCTCTAATGCCAGACGGGATGAACGTCATGGTAGTCCTGGATGAGGCTGGATTCCAGAATAACCTTTGACCATACCCAGGACTGTTACTCCTGAACTAAGCCCTACAAACCGACAAGTTTCTCAGTACAGGAACCATGATGCTGCATGAACAGCTGCTGACATAAAGGGTAAGCAAGAGCACTGTCGATATCCAAAGCAGGAGGCGGCAAGTGGCAGGGAAGTCCTGATACAGCGGACCAGAAACCACACTGGTCTAACATGGATGGTAGTGACTCCAGGTTGCCTATATGATACTTTACATTTTACTTGAACTATGACTCCATGACTTATTAGTTTAGATAAATTAGTTTTTTTAATTTATCATCTACACTGCCCAAGGAGGTTGGGTCCTTTTTTGAGGTTTCTTCCTCATAACACTCAAACATACTTCAAAGCCCTAGGCTTGCTTAATTTGGGATTGGACGTAGATATTAGGAGATGATGTAAAATTGTACAGTTGCTTTGAGACAATGCTCCATTGTAAAAAGCGCTATATAAATAGATCTGACTTGACTTGACTGCCTGATTGTTATGTCTGTGGTGGCCCAATGGCTAAGGTACTGGACTGTGGACCAGAAGGTCCAGGGTCCAAATCCCTCTCCTGCCAAGCTGCCACTGTTGGGTCATTTAAACAACTGCTTGGATTGCAAGATTATATCAATTGTTGGTCTGGATAAGGGTGTCTGCTAAGTCCATAAATGTAAATGACTATGACAGTATAGATGCAGGAATTTGCCCAAGTACTGGTTCATTAATCACATTGGCTGTTTGTCTGTGGATGGTAGCCTGAGGACAGGCTGGTTGGAACTCTCATAAATGCTCCACAGACGGCACAGGTGAATTGGGCTCCATGGTCCGAAATAATAGTATCAGGGATGCCAAAGTGCTGACATACAGTGGTGCTTGAAAGTTTGTGAACCCTTTAGAATTTTCTATATTTCTGCATAAATACGACCTTAAACAACATCAGATTTTCACACAAGTCCTAAAAGTAAATAAAGAGAACCTAGTAAAACAAATGAGACAAAATTATTATACTTGGTCATTTATTTATTGAGGAAAATGATCCAATATTGCATATTAGTGAGTGGCAAAAGTATGTGAACCTTTGCTTTCTGTAACTTGCTTTCTGGCTTGTCCACGTGATCTTTAGCAAAGTGCAGATGAGCAGCAGTGTTCTTTTTGGAGAGCAGTGGCTTTCTCCTTGCAACCCTGCCATGCACACCATTGTTGTTCAGTGTTCTTCTGATGGTGGACTCATAAACATTAACATTAGCTAATGTGAGAGAGGCCTTCAGTTGCTTAGAAGTTATCCTGGGGTCCTTTGTGACCTCGCAGACTATTACATACCTGGCTCTTGGAGTAATCTTTGTTGGTCGACCACTCCTGGGGAGGGTAACAGTGGTCTTGAATTTTCTCCATTTGTACGCAATCTGTCTGACTGTGGATTGGTGGAGTCCAAACTCTTTAGAGATTTTTTTGTAACCTTTTCCAGCCTGATGAGCATCAACAACTCTTTTTTTGAGGTCCTCAGAAATCTCCTTCGTTCGTGCCATGATACACTTCCACAAACATGTGTTGTGAAGAGCAGACTTTGATAGATCCTCCCTGTTCTTTAAATAAACCAGGTGGCCCACTCACACCTGAAATTGTCCATCCAGTTGATTGAAAACACCTGACTCTAATTTCACCTTCAAAATTAAACTGCTAATCCTAGAGGTTCACATACTTTTTGCCACTCACTAAATGTAATATTGGATCATTTTTCTCAACAAATAAATGACCAAGTATAATATTTTTGTCTTATTTATTTAACTGGGTTCTCTTCATCTACTTTTAGGACTTGTGTAAAAATCTGATGATGTTTTAGGTCATATTTATGCAGAAATATAGAAAATTCTAAAGGGTTCACAAACTTTCAAGCACCACTGTACCTGATATATAGTGGCAGTCTCAAAGACAGTGGGGAGATCAGAAAGTGGGATGAATTTATCAGCCTGGGAGAACTTGTCAATAATGGGGAGGATTGTGGTGAAGATTTGGGATGCATTGAGATCCATAATTAAATACTGTATATGGCTACATGAGACCATGGCTGGAACAAGGGAGTCTTGCTTGAATTTCCACATACATTGATTCCTACCAAAAATCATAACATGCATCTCTCCAGGATGATCAGCACATAGTGAGGCATGAACCCAGGCGATGATTCGGTTTCGGAAGGCCTGGGGCTCAAAGTTGTGACCAGGTGGTCATGAAGTTTGTTTAAGCAAATTCGGGAGAGGGTGATTCATATTGCATTTAATATACTATTGGATAGATTTGAGGAAACAAGTGGCGTGACTAAGATGTCAAGACTTGCTTGCTGGGTGAGTGAAAGTGGGAAAGAGCATCTGCTTTCATGTTCCTAGAGTCAGAATGATAGGAAATGGTGAAATGAAACCTAGCAAGGCAGAATGACTGACGTGCCTGGTGAGGGATAAATCGTTTGGCAGACCTAACATATTCCAAATTTTTATTTGCATTCAACAATTTATCTGGTGCATACTGATGCTGGGATGGAATCATTTCAACTCTGTCTCAAATGTGTTCACCTTTTTGATGAAGGGTTGGTGAGGAACAGCAATGAGGAACAAAACAAAACAATATAGAGCCCCTCCTAATCAAACCAAACCTGGTTTAACATATCTAGGCAAAATAATGCTTTTGCACTAGTGTGTGTTTTATCCCTCTAAGATAGCTGAAACCGTGCTCTCTTTACAGAGAAAATGCTTCTTCTATCATCTGAAGGGGGCATGTTATGTAAAACTCACTTTTTCAGTGCTTGGGCACATACATTTGGGAATCTTGAGTGCTTACCAACCTACAGACTGAGGTTTGAAATGAGACAGCCTACAATGGTGCTTGAAAGTTTGTGAACACTTTAGAATTTTCTATATTTCTGCATAAATATGACCTAAATCATCATCAGATTTTCACCTAAAAATAGATGGCACTTTAGGGCGCAAGGCAGGAACAACAGGGTGCTAATCCATCATAGGGCACATACATTCGCCCATACAGTGGGGCAAAAAAGTATTTTATTCAGTCACTGATTGTGCAAGTTCTCCAACTTAGAAAGAGAGAGGTCGTGTCCATTTCATCATAGCTACACTTCAACTGAGAGAAGAAAAAAAAATCCAGGAAATCACATTGTAGGATTTTTTTTAAGAATTTAATTATAATCATGGTGGAAAATAAGTATTTGGTCACCCACAAACAAGCAAGATTGTTTTCTGGCTCATACAGACCTGTAACTTATTCTTTAAGAAGCTCTTCTGTTCTCCACTCGTTTACCTGTATAATGGCACCTGTTTGACCTCGTTATCTGTATAATACAAGCCTGTCCACAGCCTCAAACAGTCAGACTCCAAACTCAACTCAACCATGGCCAAGACCAAAGAGCTGGTCGAAGGACACCAGGAAGAAAATTGTAGACCTGCAAACAGGCTGGGAAGAGTGAATCTACAATAGTCAAGCAGGTTGGTGTGATAAATCAACTGTGGGAGCAATTGTAAGAAAATGGAAGACGTAACAAGACCATTAATAATCTCCCTCGATCTGGGGCCCCATGGACAAGATCTCAATCCCGTGGGGTCAAAATGATCATGACGAACAGTGAGCAAAAATCCCAGAATTATAACGGAGGGACCCTGATGAATTTGACCTGCAGAGAGCTGGGACCAAGTAACAAGGCTACCATCAGTAACACACACTACACCGAGAGAGACTCAGATCCTGCAGTGCCAGGTGTGTCCTCCTGCTTAAGTAGCAGTACATGTCCAGGCCCATCTGAAGTTTGCCAGAGAGCATATGGATGATCCAAAAGAGGATTGGGAGAATATCATGTAGTCAGATGAAACTAAAATAGAACTTTTTGGTAAAAACTCAACTCGCCGTGTTTGGAGGAAGAAGAATTCTGAGTTGCACCATACCCACTGTGAAGCATGGGGGTGAAAACATCATGCTTTGGGGCTGTTTTTCTGCAAAGGGGACAGGACGACTGATACGTGTTAAGGGAAGAATGAACGGGACCATGTATCGTGAGGTTTTAAGCCAAAACCTCCTTCCATCAGTGAGAGCATTGAAGATGGAATGTGGCTGGGTCTTCCAGCATGACAATGATCCCAAACACACGGCTTGGGCAACAAAGGGGTGACTCCGTAAAAAACATTTCAAGGTCCTGGAGTGGCCTAGCCAGTCTCCAGACCTCAGCTCCACAGAAAATTTGAGTCCGTGTTGCCCCAAAACATCATTGCCCTAGAGGAGATCTGCATGGAGGAATGGGCCAAAATACCAGCTACAGTGTGTGCAAACCTGGTGAAGACTTACAGGAAATGTTTGACCTCTGTCATTGCCAACAAAGGTTATGTTACAAAGTATTGAGTTGAACCAAATTTCTTGACCAGATACTTATTTTCAACCATAATTTACAGTTAAATTCTTTAAAAATCCTTCAATGTGATTTCCTAGATTTTTTTTCCTATTTTGTTCTCATAGCTGAAGTGTACCTATGATGAAAATGACAGACCTCTCTCATCTTTCTAAGTAGGAGAACTTGCACAATCAGTGGCTGACTTTTTTGCCCCACTGTACATACAATCACATGCTAGGGGCACTTTAGAGACAACAATAAACCTAATACGCATGTCTTTGGACTGTTGGTGAAAACCGGAGTACTTGGAGTAAACCCACACAGACACGGGGAGGACCCAGATCTCTCCACCTTCTCACTGTGAGGCGACAGTGCTCCCCACCAAGCCACCTTGAGGTAATGTATTAGATGTCATTTTTTTTTAAGTTTTTGGGGTTACTTACTGCAGGATCCACAATAATGTTAGATGTGGTGAGAAGGGTGCTCTGGTGTTTGATCCTTGTGGTATATTGAATAAAGCATGTCACAGGCATTTTACTAAGGCCCCAGTGTTAAAATCCATATCTCTATTCAGAGACCACACAGACAGGTTGGTATAGTATACATACAGTGGTGCTTGAAAGTTTTTGAACCCTTTATAATAAAGTTCATGTTTTGGAATGGCTAAGTCAAAGTCCTGACCTTAAGGGTTCTTTTACATGATAAGTATTTTGTGCGTTGCTTGCTCGAGGCTGAGCACATGCATGCCGCTTTGCTCTCCGCTTGGCTGGAGGAGGTGTTTACGTTATCAGCGCACATTTACTGTCGGCAGGTCTAATAATCAACCGCAATTCAAAAGACATGAGAAGAATAATACCCAGATAAACAGAAAGTGGGTTCATAAGGCGTTCGCAAATCACTAATCAAACATCATGTAAATGTGAAATTGTTATCTGGGGGTGATCCTGACAACACCCTATCACGGCTGACAAGTCACCATGCTGTGTTTTTCCTCACTATGTCCTGATATACATTTAAAGTGGAATTACAGAGCTCTGGGCACTACAAAACCTCCATATCTGTCAGGCAGAGCTGCTTTTGGTACATCATACACTCCAAATGTCTCACTGGCTGTGCTTCGGAAAGGTCAGCGATAAGTAGGTTAAAGTTCGATTTTGGTTGAACTTTGAACGCAGCGGCAAAACCAAGCGGTAAGTGCTGCTCGGGGTAGCGCAGTGGCAGAGAGAAGCGGCACCTCTCTCTTACATAAAAAAACAATGGCATCGCCAGCGCAAAGTGGTTTTGCCGCTTTTCATGTAAATGCGCCCTAATCCAATCGAAATGTTGTGGAAAGACCTGAAGTGAGCAGTTAATGTGAGGAAACCCACCAACATCCCAGAGTTGAAGCTGTTCTGCCGGTATGCAGGACTGATCAACAGTTACATCAAACGTTTAGTTGCAGTTAATGCTGCACAGGGGGGTCACACCAGATACTGAAAGCAAAGGTTCACATACTTTACCACTCACTAATATGTAATATTGAATCATTTTCCTCAATACATAAATGACCAAGTATAATATTTTTGTCTCATTTGTTTAACTGGGTTCTCTTTATCTACTGTTAGGACTTGTGTGAAAATGTGATGATGTTTTAGGTCATATTTATGGAGAAATACAGAAAATCCTGAAGGGTTCACAAACTTTCAAGCACCACTGTAGTATACTAGTAAACATAGTTATACTTGATTTCAAATACTCCTGAAATTAAAAGTAAAAACATGTGTAGACTTTATTAATAAGAAATTACTAAGACACTTTAACCCAATTGAATATATGCACACAAGTATTAGCAATCCTTTGAACTGGAAAGCATTTTAAATAACAATGCAAACTTATCATCTTGGTGCATGCTCAATAATCCAGGTAAGAAAATCCCAGAAGTTGAATCTGTTCATCTGGACATAGGTTTGTCGGAGAAACGTTTCGTCACTCATCTAAGTGACTTTGTCAGTCTCAGCTAGTTGGAAAACTTCCCCAATCTTATATACAGCACCTTTGCATAATGACTGGTACCAGCACCTTTGCATAACGCATGGGACTGTGGTAGCCTAGCGGTTAAGGTACTGGACTCTGGACCAGAAGGTCCAGGGTTCAAATCCCACCTCTGCCAAGCTGCCACTGTTGGGTTCTTGAGGAAGACCCTTAACCCACAATTGCTTGGATTGTAAGACTGTACCAATTGTAAGTCGCTCTGGATAAGGGCGTCTGCTAAATGCTGTAAATGCAAATAATCATCAAGTGATCAGTTTAAGAAGTGATCAGTTTAATATGCAGATTGACATTAATGATAATGGCCACGTGTGCCATTCACACAGGATTGGGGAAGGGCTGCGATGGCTGCGTTGTAAGATGGTGAGAGGTGCACTCTGAGGCCCCCTCCTCGGTTCAGGGATGGACATTCCTTTTTTACAAAAATGGCTTCTTTTACTCCGCGTTCAAACCATCGTTCCTCCCTATCAAGGATCTGCACGTCTTCATCCTTGAAAGAGTGGCCACTGGCCTGATGGTTTGAACGTGGAGTAAAAGAAGGAGGGGGCCTCAGAGTACACCTCTCACCATCTTACAACGGAGCCATCGCAGCCCTTCCCCAATCCCCAATCGTGGCCATTATCATTACTGACTATGTCAATCTGCATATTAAACTGATCACCGGTCCCATTGTTATGCAAAGGTGCTGTATATAAGATTGGGGAAGTTTTCCAACTAGCTGAGACTGAAGAAGTCACTTGAGTGACGAAACGTTTCTCCGACAAAACCTATGTCCAGATGAACAGATTCAACTTCTGGGAATGCAAACCTATATTATGCCCTATGCCCTATCTGTTGCTCACTGAAGGTTGTAAATGTGGCAGCATGAGCCAATACACCTTTGCTCTGTTTGCCAAGAACTGAAGAGTTAATTCTAAAGTTCACATGACAGTGACTCATTCTTATATCTTTGACCGTTCACAGATGCCAGTTCAGTTATTGCAAAATGGCTATTCTGTTTGGATTATACACTCTGGGGACCATAACCTCCATTATACTGCTCATTCTACTGGCATGCCTGCTGTATCCGTCACTGAAAAGTTACATACACAAGTGGAAGGTGATGAAGCCAATTCCAGGAATGGAAGGTGCCTTCCCATTTATTGGCAATGCTCTGCAGTTCAAAAGCAATGCAGGAGGTAAAGTGTGGTGTTTTTATTCTTGTTAACAGTCTATCTGAACAGTGCTGAATGTATGAAGTACATTTAATACTGGATTGTCGTTTAAAGATTTTTTCAACCAGATGATTGAGGGCACTAATGAGAACAGGCACAGACCTCTGGTGAAAGTTTGGGTGGGACCCATACCCTTCCTTATCTTATACCATGCTGAAAACATTGAGGTTTGTATTATTAAAGCATTACAAACAACCCCTGGTGGAGTTTTTTCAACATAATATAATGAATCATTTCATA
This sequence comes from Ancistrus triradiatus, assembly GCA_025084515.1. Taxonomy (NCBI): domain Eukaryota; kingdom Metazoa; phylum Chordata; class Actinopteri; order Siluriformes; family Loricariidae; genus Ancistrus; species Ancistrus triradiatus. The sequence continues at coordinate 347,471 of JAJAGP010000541.1, forward strand.
GGGTTGAGATGGACATGGAAGAGTTTTTTCCATGTAAGAGGTTAGGTGCACTCATTCTCATTCTTGTTTCAGGCTGTCATCAGCAGTTCCAAGCATATAGATAAATCATATTCATACAGATTTCTACAACCCTGGCTTGGCACGGGTCTGCTCACCAGGTACAGGTTCAATACCACACATAATTATACACATACAAATACAATACAAATAATTACACATACAGCTTCATTTTCTTTGAGATGTTTTGTCTAGAATCCTTTCAGATTAATCAAGCGATAGTTGTGGTAATTAGTAAGGGGGACATTAAACGTTTACTCTATCTTGTATAGCTAGCCAGTCTGGTATAGTCATGATTAAAATATAAAAACTCACATGATTTTGCACTGACTGGGCACCAGGCAGTTGTTTTCTCTGAAACCAGGGCTCTAAACGTTTGACCAGGCACCGAAATATACAACCCCAAATCAGAAAAGCTGGGAAAGTTTGGAAAATGCAAATTATAAAAACATGTGTTCTTACAATTACTTCTATTTCATTGCAGACAGCATGAACCCAATATATATCATATTTTGTCTGGCCAACTTCATTTATTGTAACTATACATCCATTCCTGTATTTCAAGCCTACAACACATAGTAAAAAAGTTGTGGCAATTTAGGGCTAGTAATGAGGTAAAAAATTAAAGCCCAACTAAATAATGATGTGATTTCAACAGGTCATTCTCTCATACTCAGCCAATAGTGTCTGCATGTGACACCCGAACTCAGGTCTCTGTGGTGCAAGAGCCAAATATGAATGTTAATCTCCATTTTTAAGATGATTTATTTCTGGGTCTGGGTATTTTTTGGTTTGGTCCTTCCTTATTATTTAGGAAGTTTTTTCTGGATCTCTAACAGTGCTCTATGACCTTTTTTATTGTGAATATTGTTACACAAATACATTTCAATCAAAGTAAATTAAACCATTTTATAACATGACATACACGATTGGAGCAGATTTTATGATTTGGCTTTCATATTGCACAGCACAGGAGACAAGTGGCGAAACAGACGTAAAATGCTGACTCCAACATTCCACTTCTCAATTCTCATGGACTTTCTGGAGGTGATGAACGAGCAGAGTGATATATTGGTTCAGAAGCTGCAGAAACATGTCGGCAGAGAACCATTCAACTGCTTTAATTACATCACACTCTGTGCTCTGGACATCATATGTGGTATGTGAATCACTTCTTCACTGCTAGATAGTGTAATAGCCTTCTATATGTAACACATCTGACTATAAGCAGTAATTCTAATATAGAGCGCTTGTTGTTTCCACTCAAAACAGAAACTGCAATGGGCAGACGTATATATGCTCAGAGTAATGCTGAATCAGAGTATGTGCAGAGTGTGTATAAGTAAGTATGGCTAAAATGAGAATGTTACATAATGTTATAATCATAGACCATCATAAATATACAGTTAAAAACATGGGTGCCATTGTGTCAAGATTTAGAGCAAACTCTCTGCTGGATTTGAGTAACAATGTTAAAAGACTGAGTCATAGTCTAAGGGTTGCAGATTTATTGTACCATTGTGTCAGGGTTCAGTGTTGAGCTACACTAGGTTCTATCTGCGTGGAGTTTGCATGTTGTCCTTGTGTCTGTATGGACTTTCTCTAGGTATTCCTATATCCCACATTCCAAAGGCAAAGTCAGTTGGTCTTTCTAAACTGTCCCAGTGTGAGTTTGAGTGTGTGTGTGTGTGTTTAGGGTAGGTTCCTGCTTTGCACCCTCTACTGCTATTTGTACCTTGGTTCCTCATGACCCTGAATTGGGCGAAAGATTCAGAAAGTACTCATACCCCTTCACCTTTTACACAGTGCTATAGATTTATTTTTAAAGAACTAAAACTAACAATTCTGTCCATTTCTGCCCATAATCTACATTCAGTAATCCATAATGTCAAAGCCAAATCAAATTTTAGATACTTCGGCATATTTATTAGAAAAATGAAATCTCTCATTTATATTAATTTTATTACATTTTACATTTTTTTTCAAGTGTGATAATGGTGGCATTACTGAGGACTCTGGTACAACAGTAATGAATAACACAAGGCAACAAGATCTCAAAACCTAGAACAAACAATGGAGCTCACAAAGAAGCCTAGTGGTAACCCAGTGTAAGGGAATGTAAAGGAACTTCCAATGTAAAGAAATCTGGGCAAAATCAGTAAAGAGAGCATATCACATGCACACACCACACGTGTGGTAGAGATGGATATAACAAGAAATAATAGCACGTCGCTCCAGTTATTTTGTAAAGCAAGGCTCACCACCCACACAAACAAGCACATGCACAACCACATGGATGCAGACACCTGTACCAAGTGCGCCAGATAAAACACTGCATAGAAACGCTAGAAAGAGCAGAATTTTTCATGGATTTCAACAGAAAGACAAGACAAAGCCCAAAACGATGTCACGCACAGATTGAAGCTGATGCTGGTTGACTTACTGTCACTTTCCAGACCTGCTTTATCCAATTCAATGTCAGCACTGGGTGCAGATTGGAACCAACCCTAGACAGAGCATCAGACAATCACAGGGCACAAGCACATACTCTTATACACTCACATTGGCACACAATAGAGATGTCCGTGTCGTTAGAATGTGGAAGGAACCCGGAATACCCGGAGAAAATGCGCAGAACTCCACATAGAAAGTGGTGGAATGGGGACATGAACCTGGGACTTTGGAGCTTACAGGAAACAGCACTATCCAATGCACCACCACGTCACTGTCAAAACTCTGGAGAACAGGATCCACCAGAAAGTGCCATGGAAGCTGGACAAGAACATGAAAACATGACATGAGGTGCATGCTCTTTGCTTTAATTATTATAGATACATCTAGAACACGATGGATTGGAGGAGTCCATCTGTGGCAAATTGAATGGCTTGGACATAGTTCAGAAAGGTACACACTTGAATTTATAGATTCTCAGAAATCACACTGCATGTTATTTAAAAAATTACAAAGTCCAAGGAACTGTCTTACAATTGTGGTAAGGAATAGATCTGCGAAAGGGTATATAAAAAATTCTAAAAGATTGAGTGTTCCCAGAAGCACAGTGACCTTGATCATTTTGAAATAGAAAAAGTTTGGAACTGTTGCTGATGCAATGTTAAATCAACAAATAAATACAAATATAAATACCCAAGGAGACATGAAGCTGTGATTTCTGCTGAAAGGCCTTCTACACAGTACTAAATGAAGAGGCTGAATACTTTCTGAATGTAAACAAGTACAAGGTACAGTATGAGCTGCTGTTTTTCTGTATGAGATATTAATGGTTTTATATTCTCTAATGTCATTTAAAAATCTACAATATAGGTCTAGTTGAATTTCATGCAATATGAAAAAGCTGATTTTCTATTCTTTTGTACAGACATTGACAAAAAATAAATAAAACACCCAGATAGAAATGTCGGATTGCTGCAAAACTCAGCATGAAGTTATGTCACAGGCAGATATGTAAATGATTGCAGGTGTGGTCTGAGTACACACTGGGTCGTGCCACAAGAGGGCATATAAGTGCTTCCTCTGTGGCCCCATAAAAAGGCTCTCAGAGACAACTATTGGGTAGTGTACCTCTTGGTGAGAGATCGTTGACTGCTAGACTTGCCTCTGACACATTTGACAACAGCTGAGCACGTAGATCCTCCACACTCATAGTTTGCTAAAGCTGGTGTCCCAGCTGGTCCCAGAAGTACTTGATTGGCAATAAATCTGGTGACCAGGCAGGACAAGGAAGTGTTGCAATCTGGCTAAGACATTCCTGGGAAACCCTTACTGTGTGTGGGTGAGCATTATCACGCTGAAAAATGCCAGTTGGAAGCTCTGCCATGAGATGCAACATGTGTGGCCTTAGGATGACCTGCATATATTGCTGCATTTGTTAGTGTCCCTCATATAACTACTAGGGGTGACCATTTTTTGTATATGATAACTCCCCAGATCATCATACTGGCACTTGGGGCAGTGTATCATTTCAGAACAAAGGCAGAATTGAAGCACTCACCACAAAGGCTCCATACTCAAACCTGACAGTTGTTGGATACTGAACCTGGATGTGTCGCTAAAGACAATACAGTTCCAATCCGTACCAGCACAGGTTTCTCATTCACAACATCACTGCAACCGAATGGTCCGGGCAAAGACAGGGGTGTGTAGTGAAGTTGCGACCTGTGTCTGGATGGTGAACAATGAAACTGTGGGGGCTGCTCTTGCTTGTCAGTGGATCAAACAATCCTCTGTACTGGTGGTCTATCTGGGCTGTCCAGAGCCCAACAGCTTGGTCAGAACAGCCTAGATTGCCGAAACGACCATCCTGCTTCCCTCAGTTTATGTGCCCCCTCTCAAAGTCTGTCAACTGGGCAAAATGAGTGCATCGTAGAGGCATATCTAGCAGTCAACGATCTCTCACCAAGAGGTACACTACCTAAAAGTAGCCACTGAGAGCCTTTTTATAGACAGTGTGGGAAGTATTTTTTACACCCTCTTGTGGCAAGAACCAGTGTCTAAACAACTCGTGACAAATCTGCATGCTGTGTTTTGCATCAATTCGACATGTATATCTTGTGTTTTATTTTTATGTGAATGAGCGTATTTTGGCAGCAATTTTATGCTTTCCCGAAGTAAGACACACATCCAGAATATACTTGGGGAATGCTGGTAGCAAAACTAGACCCAACCATACAAAACGACCTCTTAGTCAAGACTGAAGTATATTTGACATGGAATGAACAAATAATGTAAATTTACATTAAATAATTAAGTTAGCTGCCAAATATACAACTTCTAAAGACACAAGGTTTGACAGTGTGTTTAATACCAGAACATATAATTAAACTTTGTATCATATCACCTGTCAATACCTGTATCCAAATTAATATATTAATTCTATCAATGCTCATAGTTTAATGTAATGATATGAACATGGACTTTTTTATAGATGCCTTTTCTCCTTGGATCTAATGTGACCTGTAGATGGAAAAACCAATCCCAATTATACACACATTCTCTACATGCCCAGATATAGCTCTGTTATAAGACAAACAGAAAGCAGTAACAAAATGCTCATATTTTCATAAAATACCCTCTCTCTGACCAGTGGCTTTCTAAATTACTTATGTCAACTAAATTATTTTGCAGAGAAATATATAGTTCTGCAGAAACAGTATGTGCAGATATGTATTAATACACTTTGCAGGATGTAATCAAAACGATTCTTCAAAACGATTTCTCTCCTGCAGGATGAGTGATATCATTACTCGGAGACAGAGAGCACCATGGATGTGGCCTGACTTCATTTATAACGCCTTAGGAGAGGGTCAAGAACAAGCAAAACGACTGAAGATTTTACACTCGTTCACTGCAAGTGTAAGTGTTTCTTTTCAATCTTAATTAAGAAAAAAAAAACATTTCACTAGCCCACCATTGCCAAATTTGAGTGAATTTTAGGCCAGTTCAAGCATCATGTATGCCTGTTTGGCCATCCCTGAGGGAGGGTAGTCCCTTGGAGGCACTTTAAAAATCCTTTAACTTTCTCTCAAAAATCGACACAGTGCGCCTAAAAAATGCGTGCGTCTAATGTATGAATTAATTCTGGTTGTGCTTCTATGACCTAGAACCGATTGTAAACGGTATACACGGCACTCATAAATCTGTTAAAATGTTTTAGCACGGCCTTGGTAAGTTATGAAGCTTACGGCTACCGTAGTGCGCAGCATCGCGGAGTAATACGATATGTGCTTCAGCATTAGGGTAAGTGCATTCATTCATTCATTTTCGAAGCGGATTTCAAACTCAACGCTATAGGTCACGCAGTACAACATGGACATAGAGCAGCTGCAAGAGAATTCAACATTAACAAATCAATGATACGGAAGTGGAGGAAGCAAGAAGACGCCCTGCGCCAGGTAAAGACCAAACTGAGCTTCCGACGGAACTTAAGAGTTTTGTTTCATTTCATGCGCCTTATAACCTGGTGCGCTTTATGTATGAAAATAGATCCGTTAGCAGTCGATCACTGATATCGCGCCTTATAACCCGGTGCACTTTATAGCCCGAAAAATACGGTAACTGTTTAGAAGGAACTGTACTTGTATCCTTTTCAGCTGATGCCTAAAAATATTTCATTATAACAACTGAATAACAATACCAACTGATTAGCCTACAGACTTACACAATGTAATGTAATTGTGTAAGAATTACAGCTAGCTAGAGGAGATTTAATGTAACAAGTCATAAAAGACATAAAGAAAATATATAAGCTACAAGAAGAAAAGGAATCAGATTAAGCTTAAGGAATAGGAAAGGAAATATTAAGAAGCGTTTTGTTCATTGAAACTATACTCATTGGACAAAATAAAAAAAGAGTCACTTGTTACTGAAACGTACCTAATAGCGTGTAATATCTTAACAAATTCTGACGACAATTTCCTGGAGACTTTTGCCACTACTGGTAGACTCATATGACCATGCACTTCAATACCTCTGCAAATTCAGCTACTACCTTCACACTATGGCCTTTGGCACACCCAAATGCAATCACTCCTTTTCCCTCTGTGACCCATTTTCCACTCATCGAATGATACATTCACGGCACTATACCACCTCCTCAATCTATGAATCCTGTCGCACATGCCGCAGGCATTTATAGCCTGATCGTCCTTGTGCAATACCATCTGCAGGAGCCTAAATTTACTACCTATTTACTAATTATTTGTTTCATTATCACCCTGAGTTTTGGTAGATCTGAACAGATCTTAGCTTCAGTTGACTGGTTTATTCCCTTTGCTTTTCTGTTTTTGTAACAGGAACCTTTTATATTAAGTTATTTCTTTGAAGATGCCATTTTGGATGCCAGCCCTTCTTTTTCCCTGCCATCATTCCCACCCCCCTGTATATAGGGGTCATTGCACTTGAATGTGGCCCCTAAGTGCTACATTCAAAGAGTGCACATACTAGCACCTGAGTTCCCAGATTGAATCCCAGGGAGACAAATCCAAGATTGTTATTTATTGTACGTACGGGATGACTAGAGTTCATGCTATAAGTGTTATGCGTTATCAGTCACAGATCTTCAAATTATGCAATATTGTGTGTCAAAGTCTAACGTGCAATAATAATAGCAATGCAAAAAGATAACATTAGAGTTATTATGAGTGCAACATGAATACAGGCCATTGTGCAATTATAAATATAGTATTTAATTATTGTTAATGTATAGATATATTTAGTTGTTTACATTTTAGGTAATTCATTTTGAAATAATAATTATTAGCTACAACATAACTGTTTTGATAAATAATGACCTCAGACAGTTGAGGTCACCGTGAGTTGCAGTCGCAGATGCTACAATTTATTCATAGCTTAGAGCAAAAACACTAAACCTTTTGATGAAAAATATAGCTGGTGGGTTTTGACCTAGAATCTCAGAGTCTATCATAACATTTTTTTATTGAAGGTGATCAAAGAGAAAGCAGAGCATGAGAGTAAAGCATCCTGCAATGAGTCAGACCATGGCCCGAGAAGAAGAAGAGCATTCTTGGACTTGCTATTACAGACTACATATATTGAGGGTGCTGAAATGAGTCATGAGGACATTCAGGAGGAAGTGGACACCTTCATGTTTGAGGTAGGATCACTTTTTCAGCAAGAAAAAATTATATTAGTTAGACTGGAGCAGATCAGATTAGCAAATATCTACATTTATTTTCTTGTTTCTGTTGATAGGGCCATGACACCACAGCAGCTTCCATGAACTGGGCCCTACATCTAATAGGCTCTCATCCTGAAGTCCAGAAGAAAGTACAGGCAGAGCTGCAGGAAGTGTTTGGTAACGCATACATGTTCGCAAATTTCAGCATTAACCAAGAATATTTCTCTATTTTAGCTCTAGGGTGTGTACAAACTTAATTCCTTCCCTATTAATTCATTATCGTTAAAATTATATTTATTTACCAGGTACAAATTTATATTAAGTCAGATGTGTCCTAATGGTGTTACCAGTTGTCAGGCTATGCAAGGGCATTCAGTCACACTTGTCTCCATAACAAGCCTTCCCACACACGTATGTCGGTATATTCTTTATGAGTGTGTGTGTTAATCCCTCATGCCTGCATAATATTATGCCTGATTTCCAGTTGGGTTTACCAGTATAAATGGTAGGCGTGTGGTATTAGTCATGCTTGGTGTTGGAAGGCTAGGGACTCTGGTGTCCGTTTTGGGTTCAGTTTGTGCAGTATTATTTCTTGTGTTAATAAATGCACCTCTGTCCACCTCCTGTCTTCTGCTTTGATTGCATGAAGTCATATCATGACACAATACCGTACCGAAGCTACAGGTGATGTGGTTTTGCCCCCCTCTTTTTTATTAATGGATGACTTTTGGTTTGGTGGAGGGTGATTCTTTTTTATTTATTGTTGGTAGTGCATGTGTGTCTTTGTTTGTGCATGTGCTTTGGTGCTCCAGGCTCTGCACCTTACCCGGGCCAGAGTTGGTTCTGTGTGCCTGTCTCCATGCTGAACATTCCCACATTTGTACGTCTGTGAGGGTGTGTGTTAACCTCTCACGTGTGCGTAGTATCGTGCTTGGTTGCCAGGTGCAGCAGTTAAGGCACTGGGCTTTATACCAGAAGGTCCAGAGTTTTAATCTCACCTCTGCTAAGCTGCTGCTCTTGGGTCCTTGAGCAAGGCCCTTAAACACCAAACGCTATAAAGGGTTAGAAAGACGCAGCACGACTCGCTGCACGTGAACTGCACGTAAAGGGGTATCTGTCCTGCAAAAGCTCCTTCAAAATTGTGTAGTGCTGCACTTTTTGTAAAAGCCTGCAAAAAGAAATGGAACCACCGTGGTTGGCTCATTTTTGGCGCATGCGCGATAGTTGTAATACAGTGGGGCAAAACAGTATTTAGTCAGCCACTGATTGTGCAAGTTCTCCTACTTAGAAAGATGAGAGAGGTCTGTAATTTTCATCATAGGTACACTTCAACTATGAGAGACAAAATGAGGAAAAAAATTGTAACATAACCTTTGTTGGCAATGACAGAGGTCAAACGTTTCCTGTAAGTCTTCACCAGGTTTGCACACACTGTAGCTGGTATTTTGACCCATTCCACCATGCAGATCTCCTCTAGAGCAGTGATGTTTTGGGGCTGTTGCTGGGCAACATGTACTTTCAACTCCCTCCACAACTTTTCTGTGGGGTTGAGGTCTGGAGACTTTCTAGGCCACTCCAGGATCTTGTAATACTTTTTACGGAGCCACTCCTTCATTGCCCGAGCGGTGTGTTTGGGATCATTGTCATGCTGGAAGACCCAGCCACGTTCCATCTTCAATGCTCTCACTGACGGAAGGAGGTTTTGGCTTAAAATCTCACAATACATGGCCCTGTTCACCCTTAACACGGATCAGTTGTCCTGTCCCCTTTGCAGAAAAACAGCCCCAAAGCATGAGGTTTCCACCCCCATGCTTCACAGTAGTTATAGTGTTCTTGGGATGCAACTCAGCATTCTTCTTCCTCCAAACACAACAAGTTAAGGTTTTACCACAAATTTCTATTTTGGTTTCATCTGATCACATGATATTCTCCCAATCCTCTTCTGGATCAAACTTCAGACGGGCCTGGACATGTACTGGCTTAAGCAGGGACACACACCTGGGACTGCAGGATCTCTTGGCGTAGTGTGTTACTGATGGTAGCCTTTGTTACTTTGGTCCCAGCTCTCTGCAGGTCATTCATCAGGTCCCTCCGTGTAGTTCTGGGATTTTTGCGTACCGTTCTCATGATCATTTTGACCCCACGAGATGAGATCTTGCGTGGGGCCCCAGGTCGAGGGAGATTATCAGTGGTCTTGTATGTCTTCCATTTTCTCACAATTGCTCCCACAGTTGATTTATTCACACCAACCTGCTTGCCTATTGTAGATTAATTCTTCCCAGCCTGGTGCAGGTCTACAATTTTCTTCCTGGTGTCTTTCGACAGCTCTTTGGTCTTGGCCATGGTTGAGTTTGGAGTCTGACTGTTTGAGGCTGTGGACAGGTGTCTTTTATACAGATAACAAGGTCAAACAGGTGCCATTAATACAGGTAACGAGTGGAGGACAGAAGAGCTTCTTAAAGAAGAAGTTACAGGTCTGTGAGAGCCAGAAATCTTGCTTGTTTTTGGGTGACCAAATACTTATTGTCCACCATGATTTACAATTAAATTCTATAAAAATCCTAGATTCTAGATTTCCTGGATTTCTTTTCTCATTTTGTCTCTCATAGTTGAAGTGTACCTATGATGAAAATTACAGACCTCTCTCATCTTTCTAACTTAGGAGAACTTGCACAATCAGTGGCTGACTAAATACTTTTTTGCCCCATTGTTACACAAGTATATACGTATGATTCCAGTTTGTGCTTCATTGGTTGCCTGACTAGAATTGTCTAAATATGGGAAGAAGAATAGATGGATAAAATAGATCAATAAATAGATTCATAAAAGCTAATGTAACAAGCCTGTTTTGAAAATGTAGTGAGTATGAAGTACGGATTTTTCCTTTGAAGTGTAATGAGAAAAGGTAAAAAATATTAAGTAAAAGAAATAATAAAGTACCTAAAATATACCTAAGTACAGTAATGAAGTACTTTTGTCACCACCTCTGTACAAGTAAGTACAAAATAGTGTTTTTATAGTAATAGACTCATTTATCCCCTTTGCAATCTTACTAATCTCCTAATGGCAGGTAGCATGCGTGTATATGGAGGTCACACTCCACCACTCGGATTAACATTTCTTTCTTAATAGCATTCTATTATGAATTATTTTTCATATTTATTAGAGAAATGATAACAGTTGCAGTATAAACTGAAGGTATCTTTTCAATCCAAACATCCTGAAACCTGCTTTTATTTCAAATTTAGAATTACTAATCTCTATCATACCACCCCCTCTCTCTGCACTGTCGGACAGGATCATCTGAGCGCCATATGGGGGTGGAGGACCTGAAAAGGCTGCGATACCTGGAGTGTGTCATCAAGGAAAGCCTGCGAATCTTCCCTTCTGTGCCATTGTTTGCACGCAGCATCTGCGAGGACTGTCACATAAGTAGGCAATGGCAGAACATCACAGTGTCACATGGCATGCTGAATGCTACGAAAACACAGTTTGAAGTCGCAGTCGTTCTTTGCATCTCAGTGCAAGAGCAGCTTCTATTTTTGACTTTCAGTGTTAAGTTCTAAGCAGCCAAAATTGCATTCCTGCCACAGGGAAATCATTCTGCTGTGTTAGCTATGTCACTCTCTGTGTGAAGCTAAATGGAAATACAGAGTGGGAACACACAGCATTTTCAGTCTGTTCTTTGCATGGCTGACAGAATAGAGAATTCAGTTTTCTGCACATTTCTCAGACATTATTGTTTTATTGCAAGCAATGTATCTGAGTATTACTTTTTTTGCAGATGGGTTTAAAGTTCCAGCAGGTGTGAATGCTGTGATCATCCCCTATGCTCTTCATCGTGACCCCCGTTTCTTTCCTGAGCCTGAGGAGTTTAGGCCTGAGCGCTTCCTGCCAGAAAACAGTACAGGAAGACATCCATATGCCTACATCCCTTTCTCAGCTGGCCCCCGAAACTGCATCGGTAAGATACTGACTGAGGGGAAATATCAATCCCTGTTATGTATCCCCATAATGGCATATTATGTAAATGTGTGACCTGTAACTTTGCAGAGAAAGTAACTTTATGTTACTTTGTGTTATCAAACCAGTCACATCACATTAGCAACACCACCTGTTATGATATGGTATCCCTAGACCATAACACTCCAATTCTTCCATGCGTGTCTACAATGGCCTAGAATCAATCATCTGTTTAGCACAGCCAGCAAAAAGAAGCGAGGGCGCTAAATTTTCTCCCACATTTATCTCCAGAGAGCCCAGGCCTGTCTTCCACTGTTGAATGAGACAGATTGTTTCTCTCCAAATGATGCTAGCAGCTCCATCCCACACTAAAGGAGCACACATTGAATGATGAGGAAGAGGGATAGAAAGCGAACAAGAGAGTGAAAGAGAAAAAAATCATTTTAGCACACTGGGGTCATGTCCACTGCCTCCCATGACTAACCTATAACTGAGAATACAAAGGTTCCCTAGGTATATAGTGATATATAAATGTAGCACATGATTAATTGCTTTCCTGTCTGTATGTTTGTTACTCCAGGCCAGCGCTTTGCTATGATGGAAGAGAAAGTGGTCCTTGCCTCAGTGTTGCGTCACTTCAATGTGCATGCATGTCAGAGTCGTGAAGAGCTGAGACCCCTTGGCGAGCTCATCCTCCGCCCAGAGAAGGGCATCTGGATCAGACTAGAAAAGAGGGCCACCTGAAGCCAGGCTACATATTCATTGCATGCAATTCTTCATGCATGAGGTGAAGAGATTTGGCTGTCGCTTGTAAGTGGTACACTGCAGGCTGCACAACAAATGTAAGGCATAATCATCTTCTTTTATTTGTATTTGCTGCTGTCTTATGTTAGCCTTGTCTTGTATTAGTCTGCTGTGCAATAATCTGCTGTGCTATAGGATTTGAGAATTGATCAATTGTTTGCACGTCTGATTTATTTTATTATAAGAGCAGATATTTAAATGCATCTTTGACTGCCTTACTTTATAGCACACTATATGCAAATTATGTAGAAATCACTGAGGCATTAGACCATCTTGTGTAATTGCTTTTTTCAGTGTGCAGTGTTGAAACACATGACCCTACTGAATAGATTTCAAATAAGCTTATCTTCTCTGTAAATAAAAAGAAATGGCTAAAGTGATATATCCTGTATTTAAAAGTTAACATTGCAACTTTGTTGTCTTTCATTGCACTATATATCATGGAAAGTAGTCATTCAAGAAATGTTAAAGTTACTTATAATGGTAAGTAGTTATAATGCTAACGTTTATCATTTGAAAAGATGGGTAAGCAGTTTAAATTATAAATGTGCACATATTTCCATATAGTATAGTATCCCAATAGGGGAGGAACAGTGGTAAGTTCTGTTACCTTACAGCAACCCCAGTTCTATTTCCTGCCTGGACTCCACCTGTGTGAATTTGCATGCTGTCCCTGTGTCTGCCTGCGTCTCCTCCAAGAACTCCAATGTCCTCCCACATACCAAAGATATGCGTTAGGTCAATTAGTGTCTCTAAAGTGTCCCAGCGTTACGTACCTGTCTAGAGTTGGTTCTCACCTTGTGCCTTGTGCTTCCAGTTAGGACAGTTATTTTCCCTGTGAGCCTGAAGTGGATATGAAAAAGAATTCATGAATTAGTATCCCAATATTCCACCTTATAATGCTCTTTGCCATTTGGTGTTTTCTCCTACATATAGCAGTGCATTAATGATTACATCTACATTAGATAAAATGATTCAGGTTATGCTGACAATAACATAGTTGAAATAGATTAGGGATTTTGAACAAGTTTCAACATAGTTTCAATATTAATCAGGATATTAAAAGCTCAAAATCCTTCAGAACAGCCAGGACTAGCCAAACAATACAGCTACTGGCACCTCTTCATTATTGCTCCAGGATTAGCATTCCATACAGGTGAAAATAAACCTCTTGACAAGAGAACCAGCTGACTAAACAGGCTGTGTATATTATTTTCCATACAGAGTCTCTGTTTTTACTTTCCTGTAACTGATTTTGTAGTATCAGTATTTTATCTCCTTGGAAGCAATAATAGAAAATTCATAGTGTATTTTTCATGTGATTCTGGAGAGATCAAATACTCAACTGTCTAAGCCAAAAAGGTCCAAGACAGCAATTCATGTTCAGTTTTTGGTTATGAATTTTAAATGAGTAACATTGTGAAGCACATTTTATTTCCGAGAAAACAGTAATGAAAGTCAAGTTAAAATGACTTTGCTGTTGATTGCATCACATTTCTTGAAATGCTAGACATGAGAAACCTAGACCTTCTAGACCTGAGAAATTTTTAAACACATATTTCCTCAAGGTCACCACTGAGTAAAACTCAGTGTACCTTTCAATTTGTATTTATTGGATCACTCGAGTGCAAGAAAGTAGCATTGCTATATAGAGATTATAAGATAAGATTAGTCAAATTTTAATTGTACCATAAGGTGTATAGCACTGTCTATGAGTAATCTTTCAATTTAAAATTATTTTTACACTGGTCTGTGTTACATTTATTCTTATTCTATTTTAGTTCATTTGTAAAATTTAAGTAATAGTTTGTCTGTTTGTTTAATTCTGCAGTATAGCTGAATCACATTTTTTAGCATCATTCACTGACCATAGTAAATTTATTACTGTTACTTTCCGTTAAGTATAGGAAATAATCCTCATCTTGCTAATCTACTCTTTTGATCCTGGGCATGAGAAGGTTAGGTGCAGCAGACATTCTGCTAGCTCCTCCACACAGAGGCAGTGTTACACCTTGCCATATCAACTCTGATCTGTGCCAGGTTGGCAAGACGTGGTTGGAGGGCAAACAGATAATGATAACACTGATAATACAGGCTTAAATCTGATTTTGTTATCTACTGAAATCAAGTGAGAGGTGGCAAGTAGGTTTACAAGCGGTGCCTTTGTCTGCCTGTGGTATATGTATGTATATGTGTATATGGTTGTATGTGTGTGTGTGTGTGTATATATATATATATATATATATATATATATATATATATATATATATATATATATATATATATATATATACAGATTGAACCTCCACAGCAGGTATGTCTAATATCCAGTGCTGATGCTCCAGATACTTCATCCCAGCACCACACACACTAACATTAGCATTGTTGTTGTGTGATTCAGTGTGGTCTTGTGCTGAGCCCTGTCCTTTAAAAGATGGGATAACGAGGTGGCTGACTAACTGCACATACCAAAAGATCAACTACAGTGATTGTATTCCTCCATCTGCATCTGCTGTTGAAGCACATGACAAAATGGTCAGTGTGTCTTTGAGGGAGGGGTAGGGAGGTGTACCAAATATATTGACAAATCTAAAAAAATGTAAAAAATTTTGAACACAAACTGTTCATAAGGAATTGGTGAATATCAAACTGCACAGGTAATTGCGAATTTTTAATAAGAGCATTCCTAATATTATTTAGTGTTAATATTCTTAATATTCTATAAAATATTATATGTATAGTATATTTATGCTGTTCTATAAAATGTTTAGGAGACAGATGAGACCAAAATAGAACTTTTTGGTTCTTAGAGTTGAAATGACGAGCATTATATCTGGAGAATGGAGAATGCATTCCAGTAAAAGAACCCTATGCCATGTGTGAAACATGGTGGTGGTAGTATCATGGTCTAGGCCTGTTTTGCTGAATCTGTGTCCGGACGGCTTGCCATCATTGATGGAACAATGAATTCTGAATTATATCAGAGAATTTTAAAGGAAAATGTCAGGACATCTGAATCTGAACTGAATCTCAAGAGAAGGTGGGTCATGCACCAAGACAACAACCCTAAGCACACAAGTCGTTCTACCAAATAATGGTTAAAGAAGAATAAAGTTCATGTTTTGCAATGGCCAAGTCAAAGTTCTGACCTTAATCCATTATTATGTTATTATATAATCCATGATTATAAGTTATACCAGGAAATTCTAAAACAAAATGCTTAGACATCTGTCTGTGAACAAGACAGCAACCCTAAGCTCTGGTTAAAAATGGTTAAAACTTTGGAAGTTAAAGTTCTGATCTGGGGCAGCATGGGGTTGCAGTGGTTAGAACTGCTCAGTGATCCCCGATTTGATCCTGACCCCGGGCTCTGCCTGTGTGGAGTTTGCATTTAAATTAAAAGTGATTAGCACTTTAAAGTCCTCACCAAGAATCTTCAAAAAGACATAGTGACTCAAAATGTGCTCTACCAAAGACTTGAGCAGAATGTTAAAGATTTAAAATGACACGGAGACTAACACAGTTTTTTTAGGTTTTACTACATAATGTATTTGACAGACACTCCTTGAGTGAAGTTACATTGTACAAATTAAAGTGTGTTTATTATGGAATAACCTAACTGACTTAAAGGCTCAGCATGACAGAGGTTCTTATATACAGTTCTCCACTGATTAAATGGGAAATTAATTTCAGATATGAGACCTTGGCTTGTTTTTCTATGCATAGCATAAAACTGCTTTGTTTAACACTGGGACATTATCCATAACATTATGTGTTCTGGATCGTTAACCTTTATAGTACATTCAAGTAAGCAAACAAAGGCAGTGATGTCAAAGAAAGATTAGAAATAGAAACAGGGAAATTGATACAGGCAAAACCATTTGTCACTGATTTCACAGTCTTAACATCCTTCCTCCACCAGACTGCACATCCATGTTTTAATCTTCATCGGTTGCCTGCTGGGGAGAAAGGCAATTCATGCCGGCAGAAAACCTGTGAAATTAGGGGATTTTTCTCGGAGACAGTAATGACTTGTTGATTGTTGCAGTTGTAGCACATTTAAGCAAATAGTGATAACATGGAAATGTTTCTTTAGACCGAACATATAAACTGTAGTCTACTTTAGTGTCATAATCGTAGCATGTGTATCATCAATTCTGGATAAATAGCACTTATTGCACACATACCAATTACAGTCAATAGTCTTAAATAAAATTCTAGTAAATCTAAACTTTTATCAGTACAATGCGCAATACGTTATTAAATCATTTAAAACTGTAAAGTGTTTTGTAACTAAAGCCTAATTCAGATAAGATGTTTTGCAACAGAATTAGGGAAGGAAGGGAAATAAGCCCAGGGACATCCCAGAAGTTGAGTCAGTTCATCTGGACTTATGGGTTTGTGGGACAAATGTTTCTTTGGTCTCAGCTAGTTGGAAAATTTCCCCAAACCTATAAACAGCACATCTGCATAACAACCAATACCAGCACCATTGCATAACAACGACCCTAGACAGGGTGCCAGTCCATTACAGGGCAAATCCACATATATACACTCACTCAATCACACTTGGACACTCTAGAGATGTCAGTTAACCTAACACATATCTTTGGAATGTGGTAAGAAACCCACACTGATACAGGGAGAACATGCAGACTCCTCTGCCAGGCTAGTACTCCTTTATCTCTAAGAGATGTGAGGTGACTCATAACAAATGGCTTCATGGCATATACAGTATAAGGCCAGCTAATTTTATTTCTTTGCATTCATCTTTTTATATGTCCTTACAATAAAAACATTTTTATTAGTTTAAATTGTGCCATTAATTTTGCCAGATTTTTACATAACATTCTTTCTTTTCATCAAGGTCAGAACAGAAAAGAAAAGAAATCCCTTAATAAAAAAATAAGGAACTCAAAAATCCATTATTTCATTAGACAGATTTCAGTCCTCCTGATTTGTCTAGATATACTATAACAGTCATTGATTATTAATCAACTACCATCTGCTGCTGACGTCATAACGTGGCTCAAAGTTATTGAGTATGAGAACTCATATTAGTCTTAATTTTGTCGTAATTTGACCCACAAACCAATCTATAACAATGTAGCAATCATCAGAGGGAGGCAGTAACACTAGGACCTTTGCTCAATTAGGAGCCCATTATTTAGTAAACAAAGCACACTTCAAATAGCTATAAACAATGCAATGTATGGGCTTAACTTGAAAGAGGGAGGAGGCTATATGAAGTTAAAATTGCTAATACAGAGCTTCTAACAATTGACCAATCAGAATGCATAGATTGTATAAATAGACATGTGACAAACCTTCCTAACTGAGTCTCTTGGAACATGTACGGATTGGCCAGCCTGACCCACACCACAGAGAGTTGAAAACAGTGTAATCAGAATCAGACATCCAAGAGGAGGAAACCATGTTAAAGTCAAGAAATGTAAATGCTATAGTTTAAATTGTTCTAAAATCCTGTCCATTGTAATTCATTAGTACAGTTTTTTTCACAGTGATACCTGAAAGAATTTAGTAGCAGCTCTGAGGATTCCTGCAGCATTTCTTTTAAACAAGCTGTTTAAGAGTGAACTTCATGCAGATTGAGCTCACATGCCTGCTGTCATTACAACACTGATCTGATACTGGGATTACACTGAGGGAAGAGTCAGTGCTGGCAGTAGGCCACTTGGTTCTTATGTCTGAAAACAAACAAGACCTAATGGAATAAAAAAAGCCAGAATGGCTACACCGCTGAACTGGCAGTTAGAGCTATTTTGAGATTTCATATGTCTGCAGTAGTATGTTCTCTGTTTAAATGACCAAGTTTTGTGCCTACAGCATTTATATGCATACTGAATACTGGATGAGCAACTCAACATGTGAAATATCAAATGAAGTCTCCTTTTGGACTCCATGGATGCTGAATATTGGGGAACATTTTTCTGTATGATGCATTGTAAACATTTTTGCTTCAGCTTAATGTTGATTTGACATGGACGTCTAAGACATATATGGAAATAGCGCTATGTTGCTCATAGGACACAATGCTTTATAAATTTATTAGTGCTGTCAAATTATTGAAATATTTAATTTCTTTAGTTGCACCAGTTTTATCTTGGCAATTGTGATTAATTACAGTGCCTATTTTGCTTGCTCCTACTTGACACTAAAGTTTTTTTCTCTACAAATCACTAAATAACCACATGAGCAAACAATGTACAGTGGTGCTTGAAAGTTTGTGAACCCTTAGAATTGTCTATATTTCTGCATAAACATAACCTAAAACATCAGATTTTTACACAAGTCCTAAAAGTAGATAAAGAGAACCCAGTTATACAAATGAGACAAAAATATTATACTTGGTCATTTATTAATTGAGGAAAACGATCCAATATTACATATTAATAAGTGGCAAAAGTATGCGAACCTCTAGGATTAGAAGTTAATTTGAAGGTGAAATTAGAGTCAGGTGTTTCCAGTCAATGGGATGACAATCAGGTGTGAGTGGGAACCTTGTTTTATTTAAAGAACAGGGATCTATTAGTCTGCTCTTCACAACACACGTTTGTGGAAGTGTATCATGGCGCGAACAAAGTAGATTTCTGAGAACCTCAGAAAAAAGAGTTGGTGATGCTCATCAGGCTGGAAAAGGTTACAAAACCATCTCAAAAGAGTTTGGACTCCACCAATCCACAGTCAGACACATTATTGCCCCAACGTATATATGGTATGTAAAATGTGGGGACCATTCCAGACACAGCCAGTAACTACTGGTGCCCCAAATGCTAACATAATAAAATTGCAATTAACACTGTTAATTTTGAAAGTTGTAATATTTGTTTTTAATACACAACGATGAATAATTTTTTGACATTCTGGCTAATTAACGTTTTGACATATTTTGGTTTTGTCCTTATGGTGTAAGTTAGATATTGTTTTGTCTGTTTCAAAGACAAGTTTCCCATTCTCTGTTCTTTTTATGTTGGAAAGTTGACAGCATGATTTAATTATGCCATAACAATTGGGTTATTTTCCTCTTTAATATGAGAAATAACAAAAATGATCTGGGCTAATATATTACAAAGAGACAATGACTGAAGCATTAATTTCTAATTACTGGGCTCCAAACCCATTCACACACACAGTACACACTCAGGTCTTATAGGGACTTTCCACTTGACATGATTACTGTGACTAAGTAAAGCTACACCTACACTTAACACTAACCTTAACCTCAGTAACCAATGGCAAATCCTTGGCTCTTTTGGTCTTCAAATAAAAGTTGCAGTTTTGGTAAATAAGCAATAAAGTTGTGTGGACCACACAGAATTACCCATTAAGAATTACCCTTTAAGGTGTATGTTCATCGCATTCTTAAAGATTTAGTAGTACAGTATTTCCATCAAAACAAGCCACAGCTTGGATGAGAGCTTGTCAGCATGGACAAAACTATAAAACAACAAAAAGTGAAAATGAAGCAGGAGGTAACAGTACTGTAAGTATGGAAGTCATGCTTGCTTAGGTTCTGTGTCTGATCCCTCAGGCAAATGTTCAAGGTATCTGAGGGAGCTCGATGTGTACAGCTGTTTTTCTGTCCACCTATTTACTCTGCTCAACTCTAAAGCAGTGCATTACACAACTTTGTCAGAGTAATAGACAGAATAAATTCCTCATAAATCGATCGATCTAAACCTGATGACTGAGATTATTTCCACCTTAATCCTCAATCTCATTCTTAACCCTCAATTTCAGTGATTTACATGCACTCTTGTACAGTATGTACTAGAAATAACAACATTACTTTTCTCACTCATGTCAACCATGCATTCATTATTGTATTATACAGTGGTTTATTGATAGAAGTAATAAATTACTTTAATCTTATGTTGTGTTAGAGCCCAGTCTCTCTTTAGATTGAGAAAAATCAATCACAAAAGCACAGGGAGTAATCGGTGGTTAGTTTTGCATGGGGAGTACCTAGAAGGGACAATTACAATATTTGGGATTATTAGTGGTGGCACTTAAACAGCTTGTGGTGTCTTTCTGTCTCACTTTTAAGTGTATTCTAGTGAGTAGAGTTGAACATGGGTGTTACCCAAGGCATCAGAAGCCAGACCTGAATAGCTGCTTGGTTGCTGCACCCATAAGACAGTGTTTTGATGGCAAATGCGAAAATAACAGTGACACATTGAAAAGTGTTTAATCAGATTGGTTAAACAAGGACATTCAAACCAGAAAGCATGGTTGTTAATTCCTAGAAACTGCAGACAACCACTTTTTTAAGAAGCTCAATATATCCCAATGGCAGGGCACTTGGAGGTTTTATAAACACTAGAGCAGCCTCCTGGTTCAAAACTAGGTACCATCCTGATCCCATACACAGGGCCGAGCCTTCAGGTGACTTAAGAATACATTTTTTACAAGCTACATATTTTAGGAGTTCTAGGAGTGGAATTATTACTTTTTAACTGCCTATCAGATGATGTCTTCACAGTTTATCTTGCCCTTGTGACTCTTCTTCTTAAACACATTCAAACATCTAGACACATTCCTGCTGAGAGAAAAATAAAACACAGGCATATACATGTAGCTGTTGTATTGCCGCTGGATCAAGCGTCAATGTTTCCACCATGTTGGTCAGGGCAACTTGTCATATTATTAAATTATAAAGGGATGCCTCTACAAGTATAAACCATGGAAAATAAGTCATATCTGTGCTTGAAAAGTTTGTACAATTCCTTTTTAGAACAAGTTATTTTAGAATAGGTTAGTAATTCAGTTCACGTACGCCTAGCACTGATCCACAAGTCTTCTATTATAACTGTCGAGGTTGGTTGTAACTGGCAAAACATTTTTATATCATCATAAACCACTTAACATGAAAACAACTCACTGACATCAGCTAAGAAATGTAAATGTTGTAGTGCTTTTTATCTGGAAAACACGCAGCTCCCCCAAGTTTTACTTGTATTTGTTTACAAACCAGTCCAACACATAAATGCTCACAGCAATGGATAAGGTGATGTCTATGTATATATGTCTACAAAAAAACAGATGCTCTGTTTGAAGGAATTCCTTGAGGAAAATTCCAGCGCTTTTCTTCCTTGTTGGCAGTTTTGGCAGCGCCTTTTCTTTATCGCCATAATGACAAAATTGCAAGTGCATTGCTTGTTAGAAAATAGCATTTTCCAGGATGAGTTTTGTCGAGAGCTGGAGGCGGCATGAAATTTGACATAGATGGCCACCTTGTAATTCTATATGCAGCAAAAACCCTGATAGAGATACAGTCCTTGTACTGCTCTCTATTTCCACCCCTATTGACTTGCCCTAAAATTACCTGCCACTTGCCAAGGGCCACTGGTTATACAGTCTATGATGTATTATGTGTTGGTGCAAACAGTCCTGGAAATCTCACAACAAATTTGCCATGTTACTCATACATCTTCAAACCCACTTAATATAATTCAAACATGTAAACTCCAGACAAGCACAGTATGGTCTGGGACTCGAACCAGTGATCTCAGGAGCTGTGAGGTGTAAGCGCTAGCTGTGAGGTTGTGGAGAAAATAGGAAGTAGATAACAGAATAGTAATAGAGTCCCACAGTGACTGAATTAGTTATAATTGATTTAGGGTTGTGCTTAACTGTTTGGTTAAAATTACTTTTTTCCTCATAATTTAATTATGTCCAGTCTCCTAGTTACACAACCACCTACATTAATTAAATTCCTAATTTTGATTTAGTAATACAGTAGCACCTCATCCAACTGATAAAACTCATGGCACAATTTGCCATTTAAAGCTTGCTACATGGGATGTACAAAAACAACTGATTTGTCAGTGTTACTCACAAGTAAGCACATTACAGAACCTCCATTAAACAAAGAATCTCATCCTCAGTTTAAATGTATATCAGCTTCTTTGTTTCTAAATCACTACAATTTACAGCATGTTTTTTTCTTTTTTGTTAAAGATTCTCCTTTTGTTTCTTCACTATGACTGTCACGCGCCGCGGCAGCGCGCACCGGCATATGGACCTATCAGGGAGTCCCACCGCGATCATCGTGATTGCGTTCAGCCGTGGGACGACCTATAAAGGCACAACCGCGAGAGACCCACCTCGCGGTTCAACAAGTGTACTCCGTGCCCGGCGCGCTCCGTCACGCAGCACCACTCGTCCTCGCATCCCTCCGTGTTATTCCGCTCATCGCCGCGTTCCGTCGCGCCCCCATGTTCAGGTATTGCCCGTTTAGTTCCGTTCCGTGTTTTTA